>JASAMX010009747.1:0-18509 GCA_030248175.1 Microlaimidae sp. YZB2_3 | reverse complement strand
CGAGTGTTAATTTAGCATTTAGTACTCAGTTTAAAAATGAGAATATTTCAATCCTACCGCTATTATAATCTGTCTATGCGTATTTGTGTGCATCCAACTTGTGTATTACACAATGGATGTTTATCGATCAACCAATAGTACCCATACTGATGTTCATTTTGACCCGTAATAGCTTTGCAATCATAACTTATCTGTTGACCCGTTGCAGGTGTGCATTCCGCTGATATGCCTTTTTGGGTTGTGTGGCAATTCCATGGCCCTCCTGCTGATCAAAACCAACTTTCAGCTACGGCGCCTTCCTTCCAATTTTTACTTGTGCGCTCTGGCCTCCGTGAGTTCTGTGTTCCTCTGCACCGTTCTCCTGATGTGGCTGGAGGTGCAGACCAAATGGCGCATCTACAACTTCAGCTCCTTTGGCTGCAAACTCCTTACATTCGTCGCCCACTTTTGCGACTTCTGCTGCATCTGGCTCATCGTGGCCATCTGTACGGATCGCATGATGCTGCTCACTTGGCCCAAATGGCGCCTGAAGAGCTACGGAATGCCCATGGCCCAGCGAGTGGTCCTCGTCATAATGTTGGTCTCTGTGGTAGCTAATTTTTGGTGAGTGTTTTTTAAAATATTGTTATACAAATCAGAAAGACCTCAATGAAGTCTGACAAGTAAAGTACATGAACAATTGGACCACAAAAACATAGATTTTAAAAAAGTTTATGATGTTTCTTGAATGTTTCATCAGACTGCCCAAGGTCAAATAGAGGCTAACTTTTAATGAATATTAGATTAATAATGTTACACTTCAATATCATGCTGCAGAGTTACGGTGATTAAAAGCAAAAGAAGTTCCTGATCTCTGGAGATCAGGAACTTGATTATTTTTAAATAATCGTTTATTTTTATTTAAATAACAAGTTTATTTAAGCATGCATTATATTTTAAGTTTTTGTATCCACATTTTTTAAAATCTTTCTAATAACAATTGTAATTTAAAAGATTTTAAAAAATTTTGGTAAAATAATTTAAGGCATTAATCTTTAATAATTTATTAATTTAGTACCAAAATAAGGCGGAGCTTAACAGTTCCGATAAGCAGAGTTCTGTGGAACCTATTATTAAACACATAAAATTGTTTAAAATCTGAATTAGAAACACATTTTTATTATCAAATCACATATTATATAATTACAAAAATCCGTTAATGCATTCTTTATTCAACTGCGGGGTTGATGAGTTTGGTGGTTTCTTATTTTTTTTTCTGCTTCCCCTACATTTGTATTCTGGTTTTGGTGCGCGTGTTTGGCTCTGTCTTTCGTGGTGTTGGATATTTTGTGCGGTAGTTTGTTGTTTGTTTTTGTTGTTTTTTTTGGCTGTGGTGGAAAAAGGGGTTGTTGTCTTGATGGCGTAGTGTGTTTGAGAATATAGTCTAATTTGTTGTGGGAGGCGGGAGAGGGTTGAAGAAAAAACAAAAAACGCAAGTAGTTTAAGTTTCTCTGTCTTTTGTTTCTCTGCTTGGTGGATCCAATTCTTTTTTGTTGAAATGTTGATATGTGAATACAAAAATAAAAAAACTTTTGCAAAAAACTTTTCAACATTAATCCTTTAGCAGTAGTTTTTTGGGGGGGTTTTTTCTCTCTCTGCAGTTTTGCAACATTGCTGACTTTTTGTAGCAATTTTAAACTCCAGTTACCAAAACCATGGCTCATATTATATAAATTAATTTTTAATACACCTAAGGTAATACACAGATATATGCAGAGTTATATTTTCTTGTCAGCTATAACACGAGAATTTTCAGGTGCATACCCATCGCCAACCTCCGAGACACGGAGAATCGAACGGACCCTTTGAACTGCGATTTCTTACCTCACCACGAGCAAATTTACATAATTTTCCACACCATAGACATCGCGACAGCTATCGGCATACCGGCCATTCTTGTCAGCGTCGTCAACACGATTGCCATTGTCAAATACCGCAATTACAAAAGAAAAACGGAGACAAAAGAACCAGTGGTCCGATTTCGTGGTTCCAACGGGTCAACAGATCAAACGATGCTCCCTGCAATTGTTCAGGTGAAGTTTAATCTGTACTTGTTAGTATAACATATTGATTTTGTTTTTTTGCATTCGCAGTTAGTGTAATTTATGATACATTTATAAAATATTTTTATAATGCTATATAATAATAGTTATCAATATGGTTGCTCAACTTAAGATATTGCTTTTGATCTGTACACAAAGTATACGTACTGAAAAAGCAATTTCGTAGCAAAGACATATTTTGATTTCGTCATAATAATTGCTGATTTATATGGTATCTATATGGCTTTATAAGTTGTATTGTAGCCATACATTCGTAATTCTATTAGCGATATTTGTTAATTTAAAAAATATTTTCCTATACGCTAATTTATATTTCATGTTGACTTTATTTTCAAAGGATTTTTCCGTTAGATATTTTGTGTAATGTGGCAGGGTTTTTATTGTAATTTAACATTAGAATAAGGCTAACATTTTTGATTTAATATTTAAATTTAGATCTTGCTATGTAAAAATAGCAAAAATAATAAGAGCCTTAAGAAAATAAGCTTTCGTTAATTTAGAATAAAAAGTTAATTTCAATTAATAAACTGCTGAATATTTATTGATAAATAACAAAGTGTTTTTTTTTTCGATTTCACCAAGAACATTTGAAATCTCACGTACATATAGACTTACATTATACGTGAGATTTCAAGGACATATGTGATCTCACGTACCAAGACATATGGAATCTCATAACCCGCATTTGAATGGGGGTGTTTACTAAAAAGGTTTTGTTTCCGAAAGGTAGTGTCCCCTAAATCTTAACTTTAGCATTTTTAATGCTAAAAACTCTCCAGATTTTAGGCACGAGGTGTTTTCAATAAACGATAATTTAACAACAGTGTTGACAGTTTGGGATTCTTAAAAGGCTAAGACACTTTACATCTCCATCTATGAGCCAACCTATGCATGTTAATAATAATAGTAGTTATAATAATAATTTAATTTAGTTTTAATAATTTATTTTGCGATAAGGCTGAACCCACAAAATTATTTTAATTAATATGCATTAAGTATGTGAGTACCATGTTAGTAAATGTTTCTCAAATAATAAAAAAACTAATTTTGCAAAACAAATTATATGTGAAGTAAAAACGCTTTTTGAAAAAAGAGACCACCACAAAAGATATACTGTTTAGGTTTTGAAATATCGAAAAATTAATACAAAATATTTCAGGTGGATTTGAACAAGGCAGAAGCTGTGATCACGCCGAGTCGACCCCTGCTCACCGCGCCGACCGGAACCAGCCGCCACACCAGCGCCGCCTACGGTTACACGCAGAAACCGCTGCGCCGCTCAGACCTGAAGCTCACCAAAACGATACTCACGCTCACTACCACCTTCTTGGTGATGAACTTGCCCAGCTACTTTTTCCGCCTCATCCTGTCTATGTGGCCGGCGCTGCATGGGGGTATGCCGCGGATATGGATAACCATCACTCAGATGATCGTCTATATAGTCTACTACTGTCACTACGCCATACTCTTTTTTCTTTACATCTTCTGGAGCCCCCAGATGAAGAAGGAACTGAAACCGATGGCGCTGAAGCTCCTGGAGTGCTACTGTTTTAAAACCGTCCCAGATTTTGGCTATGATCCCCCACAGGATGAATCATAGCAAAGCGGTTGTCGATGCGCCGCTAAGACCTGGAGCTCACCGAAACAATACTCACGCTCACCACCACTTTCCTGGTGATCAACTTGCCCAGCTATTTTTTCCGCCTCATGCTGCCCATGTGGCTGGCCTTGCACGAGGATCTGCCGTGAATATGTATCACCATCACCAAAATGATCATCTAAATACTCTACTACTGTCACTAGGCCATATTCTTTTTCCACTACATCTTCTGAAGTCCCCACATGAAAAAAACTGAAACCGATGACGCTAAAACTCCTGAAGTGCTACTCTTTTAAAACGGTCCCAGATTTTTTAAACAATCCCAAATATTAATTTATCCAATTTAACAAATAATTCTTCAAAACAGTCTAACAAAAATAAAAAATTAAGATTTTTAACAAGTGCTTATACAGCACGTAAGTCCAAACGAGTTTATTGGACTGGTCTTTGGTTCAAACAGATCGGATAGATCTGATAGGATGGATGATGAATATAAGACCAAACTCACAATTCGACTTATTAGTTGTCATTAATTATTTGCTAATTTTTAAACCAATCAATTTTAAACTATTTTCTTTTAGAAAGTTTTATTTGCAAAAATTTTCTGCAGCTACAATATATTTGATGCGATTTTTTGTCATTAAATTTTGTGATAGTATTTCCATGGTTTAATTTCACGTAAAAATAAACTTATATTCCATTTGGTTCTTAAATGCCGTTCGCAACTGACCAAGCACCTCAAATTTTTTGTTTGAAAATTGCGCAAAAACCACTAAACGTACTGTTACTGAACTAAACATCACACAGAACGACCAATTAGCTGCGTACCGAATGTGCTTATGCAAATTATTTTTTACGTGGGATTTATACATTATATTACCTGATAATTAAGATATTTTTGTAAAAATATATATTTTATTGATCGTATTAAGAATATTTATTATATTATTTTTTATTGTGCCATTTTTAAGATTTATTTATATAAATAAAGCTCATGATTTTAAGATTTATGTGTTTATACAAATACAGCTCAAAGTAAAATACATGTTATTATCTATTTCTTTGCGATTCATTGAAGAAAGGGCGGGTTGAATGGTATAAACATTAAAATACGTAAAAAAGTTATCCAGGAATAACCTTTTTTACGTGCTTAAGAATACGAGAGAAAAATCAGTTTTATCCAGGTTAAAACCGGAATAAATTTTTTCAATTGATTTAAGGATACGAATTTATCCAACTCGATACGTGGATAAATATTTTCCCCCGTATTTTCTCCCGATTAATTTAATGAAAAAAATACGCGCATTAAAATAATTAATATAAATTTAAACAAAAATTAAATAAACAGCAATTACTTTTTAATCTAAAAATTCAAAATCAGATATTGATTATTTATAGACCGTTAATTAATTAAAATTTGCAGTTGCAAAGAATAATTAGAGATTTAAAGCTGTTTAAAACATGCTAAATAGTTTCAAAATAAAGTCTTTAAGGTGTTTTAACAGAATATTTAATAAAAATAGGTAAATTTAATTAATACATCTTAAACACAAATTATATTTTTTTGTGTATACAAAATTTCACACCTTAAAAAAAGTCGTATTTAAAAAAAGTAAAAAAAAAACATTTAGAATATGGTGACGTGCGAAATTACCATAAAAGTAGTGTAAAATCACCTAAACAAAATTCACCATAACGTAGTGCACACACATTCAAATTCACCATAAGAATCAGAACTGCGTTTGCAACCTAAAATGTGTTAAAAAAACTAAATTTTAATCATAAAAGCCTTAAAAATGTTTTAATTTTTTCCTAAGCCTAAGCAAAACCATAAAATCAAGCTAAATAAAAAAAATTAAGTGTTAATCATAAAAACATTAAAAATGTTTGAATTTTTTCCTAAGCCTAAGCAAAGCCCTAAAATCAAGCTAAATTTTATCATAAAATTTTGTTGTATTTTCCGGGTGTTAAAATTGAATGCAAATATTGCAAACGCGTAGTATTTGTGGTGAATTTACACTACCTTATGTTGATTTTGTAACGTTTATGGTAATTTTAACCTATGGTGAATTCGTCATTGGTGTTTTTATAAGGACCCTTAGAACATATAGTTTTAAAAAAATCAGCAAAAACAGTTCGATGTCCATATTTTTTGCTTTCGTTACGACTTCTTTTTTTAGCTTCATCGGCAAAAATTTTTAAAAATCTTTTACAACTAAATTATTTTTAAATTTGTCTGTCTTTGCTAATTATTTTGAAGTTGAAAGTGCCAAACTAGTAATAACATTTTTTTAAAATTTAAAGGTTTGGCGTATGATTTAATACAAAAAAAATGTTAAGAAACCCTTCAAAATTTAGAGTAAAAAAATAAGCAAACCCTAAACAAAAAAATAACTTACCCGAAATAATAGCTTAAAATGGTTCCTAAATTTTCAACGCTTTTTATTATTGGTGTTCATTTTAATTTTTTCCGGAAAAATGGTAAATTTGAATTATTATCTGACAACTTTAAATTTTTCAATGGAAAGTCAAACCCAGAATTTTGTTGCGGTAAATAGGTTCATTTATTTGATTGTCACATATGTAGTAAATACGGAATTTTTATTACCGTGGCTTATAAGTGTTAGAACTGAGTCCAAATCTGATTATTTTGAAGGTAAGTCCATTTTTTGTATTGTCTGTTTTAGAAACGTTTTATTTAATTTTTTTCCAAACATTTTATCATGTCACTTATTTTATGACTCACTATTCCTCTGAACATTCACGTTATTTTATTCGTGTCTTCAAAATTCAAAATTGTGAAGAGTAAATATATTTCTTGGCGTCCAGGTCCAGGGTCTGTAAAATTAACTTTTTGGTTTTAGGAAATAGGGCTTTAAAATGCATGCGCGAGTATGGGCAAACACAAATTTGCCAGAGATAATTTTAGTTTTAAGGCAATATTCAGATTATTATTGGCGCGTTTTTTTTCTTTACTATGGGATTATGTTCGTTGAGATGGTTTTTTTACCACAGTGATGAATATTTTTTGCGGTAGGCACACACAGTTTATCGTTTTATGTATATGGTAATAAAAATAAAACTTTAAAATCGGGTCAAAAACATTAACGAGGTAAAAAGCTCAACTTGTTGATTTTTTAATTTTTATTATGTCGCAAGTATTACTTTAGACTTTGCCTCTATACATAGTTTTCCAACTAAATTAAAAAATTGAGGCCAGAAGTTGGGCTGAAACCAGTGTCTTTTCCTACAATATGGGAACGCTCTGCCATTGAACTACCCAATCCACGGTGATATTTAGCTAAATTGATTATTTCAAAATCATAGTTAAACAGCGTTGTGCTGTTATTGTGTTTTTTGTGTGACCTGCCGTCCAGCCTGGTTTATAACACAAATAATGTGACAGCAGTAAGAATGAAAACTGCTATTTGATTCTAAAATTTCATAGCGGCTTTTGATTTTGTAATTTTTTGTTATATTTTGGAAATAATATTTTTTATTGTTTACTTTTCCAATTAAATTGATGACAAAGCTCACACAAGGGTTCTCACACAACTCTACACTAACATAATAAACACAAACACAATACCACACAGTTGGAAACTCTCCAACTAAATTCCAATTCCAAAACCAAACAAAAACATTAACAACAGCCAATCATTCAGGCCCATTTATTTCCGCATTTCACTTATTTCACTTGGGAAAAAATCATACTCCCATACATCACAAGCAACATACCAAACACAACATACCAACACAGTTTCAAAAAAACAACACTTCACATACACAGCATTACAAACACTTTACACTCACATAACAGCGGTTTTTAACAAACCAAAACCATCACACCGCACAGTTGTCGTAGCACTAGACATGTATAAAGCTTTCAACACTGCCAATCACCACACACTCATACACAAACTCAAACAAACACAAATACCAACAACAATCAAAAAATTCATAAACAATTACATCAAAAGCAGCAAAGCATACACCACATACAACAATCACAAATCAAAACAAAAACTCATAAAAACAGAAACAGGAGTCTCACAAAGCCCCTGTCTATCACCCACACTATTCAATCTACACCACAGATATTCCAGCACCACCACCAAACGTACACATCATAACATATACAGACGACATCACAATATATGATGGTGTGATCATATATATAACAATATATAACAATTGGCGTGATCACACCAAACCACCATATAGCACAACAACAAATACAACCATACTTACACGCAATACAAACATGGACAGACAACAACCAACTCACACTAAATGCATACAAAACAACATCCACACTAATCACACCAGACCCTGCAGAATACAACACACAACTATCACTACAAATAAACAACACAACACTCATCACAACTAAACACCCAAAAATCTTGGGGCTTAATTTTGACCCCAACTTACATTCAACACACACATCGCAAATACACACACAAAAAGCACGCAAAACACGCAAAATCATAAATGCACTAACGGCAACATCGTGGGGTAAACCAAAAGAAACATTCACACACACATACAAGGCAATCACTCAACCAATAATCAAGTATGCCAGCACAGTATACGAGGCCCAACAACATCAAACACGCAAATTAACAAACTGCAAACAATACAAAACACTGCTCTCAGGGTCGCAACAGGGCACACATCATACACACAGAAACTAAAGTCCTCCCAATAGCAACACACATTCAACTCCACGCAAAACAATCAAAATAGGCAGCCATGTACCCAAACAATCCACTCAACTACTTAACACAACCTGCACCCAGCAGGTTCAAAAAGCAAACAACATTTCACAACAACAACTACACAACAAACATTCCAACAGACATACACAACAAAACCTAAAAAGCACTAAAACATCAAATCCACACAAACACAGTCACAAACCACATCAACAACACTCCAATAAACCCAATACTACAAACAAAAGCACCAGCAATAAGCAATCAGAACGAAAATCTACCTCGCAGGTTCGGGGAGACCCTCACCCAACTCAGGCCGAAATATCCCTTTTCCTCTACACTTACCTACACAAACTCAATCCCACTTAATACACATCACCAAACTGCCCGCTATGCAAAACACAAATACACACAACACAACATCTTTTCACATGCACACACATTAACACAACCTTGGGACTAGAGGTTAACCTTTGGGCTAACCCCGCAGCGGTTGCTGATCTCCTCCAAGTCAAAAAGGTGGTGAACAAGGCGAGGAGCGTGCCGGATTAAACAAACTAGGGTTGAACAAAACTCTGGTTACTGGAAAAAGACAACAACGAAGCTGGGTTGGTTTGGAGCTGGGCTCAAACCAGCTACTTTTTTTTACTATAAGAACGCTCTGCCAATGATCTACCCATATTAATCACGATAGTAAAAACTCTCCCATTAAAACGGAAATTGTTCAGTGTTAATATTCTTTACAGAACTATAACGTTATATAATTACTTTTAACCAATTAGTGCTTATGAAAAAAGAAGATATTTCATCTTTCAAAACGAGATTAATTTTTCCCAAGCACTATTTGGCTAAAAGTGATTCTATTATAGCTCCTCCTCCAACCATTGCCACAGAGCAAAACATATATGACATGATCACAAATACTAACTATATGGCATTTTGAAGGTCCTTAAGATCCTGACGTGTAAGTTATTTGTGTTATGAAGAAGCCGGACGGCATATTCGACAAAAAAACAATAACAGCTCGACGCTGTTCAACTTAGGCTTTAAAACCTGAATTTAGCCAAATATACCGTTGCTTGGGGAGTTCATTGACAAGCAGAGCGTTCCAATAGTAACGAAAAGATTGTTGATTGGGGCCCAGTGGGGGATTGAGATAAGTGGGTCTTGAAGCAAGGTCTACAGTAATATTTGTTAAGTAATAAAAATTTTTTATATATATTGTAATGAGTTTGAAATTTTTGTATTTTGAATGTTTTTTGCTTTTATTTTTATTGTGTTGTAAATCATATTAATTCATGTTTTTTTTTCATCAGAGCTGAGAACTTGAAGACAAAAATAGGGAACTTTGAATAGTAGTTTTCAACTTGGAGCCATAAGTTGGGACTTTGGAGCCAAAAATAAAAATCGCTAAAACATGTACCCTGCCTATGCCAAAGCAAAGCCTAAATTTAACCCCAAACCAATTTTTTCTCTGAAGGCTCCAAGTTCTCAAAAATTTTTTGAATGGCTCCAAATTCCCCGCTTATGGCTCTAAAGACCCCATACTGTAAAAGCTCAAACTGGATAATTTTTATAATTTTTATTGTTTCGCAAATATTACTGTGGACTTTGTTTCAAGACCACTTTTCCAATTAAATCAAAAAGATGGGCTTAGAGCTTGGTCAAACCAGCGCTATTTTCCTTTGCTGACTGGCAAAGATCTGCCACTAAACTATTCAAGTAGTAGCATTAATATTTGGCTAAATTAATTCAAATCCGTAGCTAAACAGCGTCGCGCTATTATTGTTTATTTGCGCGACCTACAGTCCGATTGGTTCATAACAAAAATAAAATGATATCAGAAAGGAAGAAAACTGTTTTTTGTAGGATTTTGTTGTCGCTTTCTGTATTTTTGAAATTTTTTTCTACTTCGAAGTATTACTGTAGATTTTGTTTCAAAACATAGTTTTGCAACTTAAATTTAAAAAATTAAATTAAATTAAAAAATTGGGGCTTGAAGTCACAACCAGCTTTTTTTCTTCACGATGGGAACGCTATGCCACTTGTATCTACCCAATTCACACAAATATTCAGCCTAAATTTCAATATTATTGTTAAGTTGTTTTATTAGATTAGTAACACCTTTATTAAGTACAAACACATATATGAAACAAAACCAAACAAATTACAAAATAAGATAATACAGATAGATTTGCGTATTGTGTAGACTTAAGAGTTAAATAATACTTAGTTAATTAAACGCAAGTAGTATATTTTCATAACTTATAAACACAATTACAATTTTATAATTAAAAAAAATACAGAATGAACAATATTTAAAACTGAATATTATTTTTTAGTTTGTGTTTTTTTTTGCAAGATATTAAGTATTTAAATAAAGGGAAAGAGAACACAGAACTTTAAGGCCTGCTCCTATGTGTCCGTCCTTAAATTTTTGAAAATTGTAACCTTTTTTTATTTCGTTGAAACAGCAGTATTCTTAATTTATGGTTGAAAATTGTAGACTATTCCAGTATTTAGCAGTTCCTAGTGAAATGTTAAAATATATTCGTCGGCCTTTGGTATTGTGTTATTGCCGATCCCATTTTTTCTATAGTGAAAATCATTTTAAAGACAAGTCGCTTAATTATTCAAAATATTAAAGCACATATTTATATCAAAATGAGTACTGTATTCAAAAGTGGACTTCAAGTTGACAAACGGTAAGTTTTATTAAGATTATATTTTGCAAAATGCGTCTGAGTCCTTCTGGAATTTTTGAGAGTCAGATCAAAAGATAAGTGAATTACAGTGGGAGAGCATATCTCCAGTATTCACAAACCCTCAAAGTTTCTACTAGGTCTAATTTTTTCGTTCCCCCGACACAAGAAAAAATCCTTCCAGAACTCCAGAAGTGAGTGGAACTTCTTTTTCATTTTCCCGCGAAGTTTGAGATTATATTCTTTTCATCTCCTTCTCTGTCAATTTTCCTCTGAAGTTGGAAATATACTGGCGTCCCCGAGACAGAGCGATTCCTTGTTAGGCACCGAATTGCCCTTTTTTTGACAAAGTAGAACATGTCGTTCTGAATTTGAGAATTCCAAAGCAGCTCAACTCCGAGTTTTTCTCGTCGATTTGTTCAGCCCGGTCATTGAATCTGATGGAAGTTTGCGCGGTGAGCTGCGAGATATTAATACTGTATTTGGTGCAAAAAAAGTGGAATGGAGTTTGGCAGATCAAATAAGGTTAAGTTATTAGATTTAAAACTAAAAGACCAAGACATTTAATGATAGATTATAATTATAGCACTAACACATTTTCGATGTGTAGTGCTATAATTTGCGGTAATCTGTAGCACTTCAAATATCTTGTCTTTTGAGTTTTAAATCTAACAACTTAACCAAATTTATTTGATCTTCCGCTTTTTTTTGCCATGCCTGCTTTTCTCGCGGATCTCGGCTTTTTTTTTGTGATTTATTTTCTCAGCTTTAGCTGCTTTGGTCTGCTTTGAATTGTTTTTTTGTAAGGGCATATTTAGCGCTGTGTGGGTCGCTTGTTGAGGTATATTTTTGAATATTGAAGAGAGGAGATGAATGATATCTCATTGCGGAATGAGATCCTGAGTTTCTCCTGAGATTTTTTCTTGTGCTTCGGAAAAATTAAGCGAGTCTTTTAAAAGCTTTGTGCGGTCGATACTGGAGTATTGCTCTCCAGTGTGGTCACCTTATCTTTTGAAAGATATTGACTCTATTGAAAACGTCCAAAGGACTTTTACAAGACGCATTTTTGCAAAGTGTAATCTTAATAAAAATTTTACCTATATACACCGTTTGGACTTTCTCAACTTGAAGTCACTTGAACAATGCAGTATTCATTTTGATATAAATATGTGCTTTAATATTTTGAATAATTTAAGCGACTTGTCTTTCAATGATTTTTTCAGCTATGGTAATTATATAGAAAAAATGATCACAATTTTAAACTTAAAATACCAAAGGCCAACAAAGAAATATATTTTAACAGTTTTCCGCTCAGAACTGCTAAATACTGGAATAGTCTACAATTTTCAACCATAAATTTAAGAATACTTGCTGCTTTTAAAAATCAAATAAAAAAGGTTAATTTTCAAAAATTTTTGAAGTTTGACAGACACATATAGGCAGCCGTAAAGCTCTGTGTTCTCTTTCCCTTTATTTAAATACTTGATATGTTTCAAAAAAACACAAACTAAAAGTATTCAGTTTTAAATATTGTTCATTCTGTATTTTTTTTTAATTATAAAATTGTAATTGTGTTTATAAATTATGAAAATATACTACTTGCGTTTAATTAACTAAGTATTATTTAACTCTTAATTCTACACAATACATCTACCTGTATTATCTTATTTTGTAATTTGTTTGGTTTTGTTTCATATATGTGTTTGTACTTAATAAAGGTGTTCTAATCTAATAACACAAACAACTTAAGTATATTGTAATTTAGCCGAATATTTCGGTGACTTGGGTAATTCAGTGGCAGAGCGTTCCCATAGTGAAGAAAAGATCGCTGGTTTGAGCCCAGCTCCAAGCCCCATTTTTTTAATTTAATTTAATTTTTTTAATTTAAGTTGGAAAACTATGTTTTGAAGCAAAATCTACAGTAATACTTGCGAAATAATAAAAATTACAAAAATCAAAAGCCCAACAAAATTCTACAAAAAAACAGTTTTCTTCCTTTCTGATATCATTTTATTTTTGTTATGAACCAATCGGACTGTAGGTCGCGCAAATAAACAATAATAGCGCGACGCTGTTTAGCTACGGCTTTAATTAATTTAGCCAAATATTAGGATGACTTGAATAGTTTAGTGGCAGATCTTTGCCATATAGCAAAGGAAATAGCGCTGGTTTGACCCAAGCTCTAAGCCCCAACTTTTTGATTTAATTGGAAAAGTGGTCTTGAAGCAAAGTCCACAGTAATATTTGCGAAACAATAAAAATTATAAAATTATCCAGTTTGAGCTTTTACAGTATGGGGTCTTTAGAGCCATAAGCGGGGAATTTGGAGCCATTCGAAATTTTTGAGAACTTGAAGCCTTCAAGAAAAAATTGGTTTGGGGTTAAATTTAGGCTTTGCTTTGGCATAGGTACAGGTACATGTTTTAGCGATTTTTATTTTTGGCTCCAAATTCCCAACTTATGGCTCCAAGTTAAAAACTACGACTCCAAGTTCCCTATTTTTGTCTCCAAGTTCTAGCTCTGATGAAAAAAACATGAATTAATATGATTTACAACACAATAAAAATAAAAGCAAAAAACATTCAAAATACAAAAATTTCAAACTCATTACAATATATATAAAAAATTTTTATTACTTAACAAATATTACTGTAGACCTTGCTTCAAGACCCACTTATCTCAATCCCACTGGGCCCCAATCAACAATCTTTTCCTTACTATTGGAACGCTCTGCTCTGTCAATGAACTCCCCAAGCAACGGTATATTTGGCTAAATTCATTTTTTAAAGCCTAAGCTGAACAGCGTCTAGCTGTTATTGTTTATTTGTCCAATCTGCCGTCCGGCTTCTTCATAACACAAATAATTTACACGTCAGGATCTTAAGGACCTTCAAAATGCCATATAGTTAGTATTTGTGATCATGTCATATATGTTTTGCTCTGTGGCAATGGTTGTGGGAGCAGCTAATAGAATCACTTTTAGCCAATTAGTGCTTGGGAAAAAATTAATCTCCAATGAATGAAAGATATCCTTTGTCATAAGCATTAATTGGTTAAAAGTAATTCTATAACATTATAACTCAGTAAAGAATATTAACACTGAACGATTTCCGTTTAAATGGGAGAGTTTTTACTATCGTGATTTTGTAATTTAGGGGAATATGGGTAGATCATTGGCAGAGCGTTCTTATAGTAAAAAAAAGTAGTTGGTTTGAGCCCAGCTCCAAACCAACCCAGCTTCGTTGTTGTCCTTTTCCAGTAACCAGAGTTTTGTTCAACCCTGGTTTGTTTAATCCGGCACGCTCCTCGCCTTGTTCACCACCTCTTCCCACTCTTGGAGGAGATCAGCAACCGCTGCGGGGTTAGCCCAAAGGTTACCCTCTAGTCCCAAGGTCGTGTTAATGTGTGTGCATGTGAAAAGATGTTGTGTTGTGTGTATTTGTGTTTTGCATAGCGGGCAGTTTGGTGATGTGTATTAAGTGGGATTGAGTTTGTGTAGGTAAGTGTAGAGGAAAAGGGATATTTCGGCCTGAGTTGGGTGAGGGTTCTCCTGACCCCGCGAGGAAGATATTCTTTCTCATTGCTTATTGCTGGTGCTTTTGTTTGTAGTATTGGGTTTATTGGAGTGTTGTTGATGTGGTTTGTGACTGTGTTTGTGTGGATTTGATGTTTTAGTGCTTTTTAGGTTTTGTTGTGTATGTCTGTTGGAATGTTTGTTGTGTAGTTGTTGTTGTGAAATATTGTTTGCTTTTTGAACCTGCTGGGTGCAGGTTGTGTTAAGTAGTTGAGTGGATTGTTTGGGTACATGGCTGCCTATTTTGATTGTTTTGCGTGGAGTTGAATGTGTGTTGCTATTGGGAGGACTTTAGTTTCTGTGTGTATGATGTGTGCCCTGTTGCGACCCTGAGAGCAGTGTTTTGTATTGTTTGCAGTTTGTTAATTTGCGTGTTTGATGTTGTTGGGCCCCGGTTTTTTGTGCTGGCATACTCGATTATTGGTTGAGTGATTGCCTTGTATGTGTGTGTGAATGTTTCTTTTGGTTTACCCCACGATGTTGCCGTTAGTGCATTTATGATTTTGCGTGTTTTGCGTGCTTTTCTGTGTGTATTTGCGATGTGTGTGTTGAATGTAAGTTGGGGTCAAAATTAAGCCCCAAGATTTTTGGGTTTTTAGTTGTGATGAGTGTTGTGTTGTTTATTTGTAGTGATAGTTGTGTGTTGTACTCTGCAGGGTCTGGTGTGATTAGTGTGGATGTTGTTTTGTATGCATTTAGTGTGAGTTGGTTGTTGTCTGTCCATGTTTGTATTGCGTGTATGTATGGTTGTATTTGTTGTTGTGCTATATGGTGGTTTGGTGTGATCACGCCAATTGTTATATATTGTTATATATATGATGACACCATCATATATTGTGATGTCGTCTGTATATGTTATGATGTGTACGTTTGGTGGTGGTGCTGGAATATCTGTGGTGTAGATTGAATAGTGTGGGTGATAGACAGGGGCTTTGTGAGACTCCTGTTTCTGTTTTTATGAGTTTTTGTTTTGATTTGTGATTGTTGTATGTGGTGTATGCTTTGCTGCTTTTGATGTAATTGTTTATGAATTTTGTGATTGTTGTTGGTATTTGTGTTTGTTTGAGTTTGTGTATGAGTGTGTGGTGATTGGCAGTGTTGAAAGCTTTGGACATGTCCAGTGCTACGACAACTGTGCGGTGTGATGGTTTTGGTTTGTTAAAAACCGCTGTTATGTGAGTGTAAAGTGTTTGTAATGCTGTGTATGTGAAGTGTTGTTTTTTTGAAACTGTGTTGGTATGTTGTGTTTGGTATGTTGCTTGTGATGTATGGGAGTATGATTTTTTCCCAAGTGAAATAAGTGAAATGCGGAAATAAGTGAAATGGGCCTGAATGATTGGCTGTTGTTAATGTTTTTGTTTGGTTTTGGAATTGGAATTTGTTTTGGAGTTGGAGAGTTTCCAACTGTGTGGTATTGTGTTTGTGTTTATTATGTTAGTGTAGAGTTGTGTGAGAACCCTTGTGTGAGCTTTGTCATCAATTTAATTGGAAAAGTAAACAATAAAAAATATTATTTTCAAAATATAACAAAAAATTACAAAATCAAAAGCCGCGATGAAATTTTAGAATCAAATAGCAGTTTTCATTCTTACTGCTGTCACATTATTTGTGTTATAAACCAGGCTGGACGGCAGGTCACACAAAAAACACAATAACAGCACAACGCTGTTTAACTATGATTTTGAAATAATCAATTTAGCTAAATATCACCGTGGATTGGGTAGTTCAATGGCAGAGCGTTCCCATATTGTAGGAAAAAACACTGGTTTCAGGCCAACTTCCAGCCCCAATTTTTTAATTTAGTTGGAAAACTATGTATAGAGGCAAAGTCTAAAGTAATACTTGCGACATAATAAAAATTAAAAAATCAACAAGTTGAGCTTTTTACCTCGTTAATGTTTTTGACCCGATTTTAAAGTTTTATATCCATTACCATATACATAAAACGATAAACTGTGTGTGCCTATCGCAAAAAATATTCATCACGAGTGTAAAAAAACCCTCTCAACGAACATAATCCCATAGTAAAGAAAAAAACGCGCCAATAATAATCTGAATATTGCGTTAAAACTAAAATTATCTCTGGCAAATTTGTGTTTACCCATACTTGCGCATGCATTTTAAAGCCCTATTTCCTAAAACCAAAAAAGTTAATTTTACACACCCTGGACCTGGACGCCGAGAGTTATATTTACTCTTCACAATTTTGAATTTTTAAGACACGAATAAAATAACGTGAATGTTTAGAGGAATAGTGAGCCATAAAATAAGTGACATGATAAAATTTTTGGAAAAAAATTAAATAAAACGTTTCTAAAATAGACAATACCAAAAATGGACTTACCTTTAAAATAATTAGATTTGGACTCAGTTCTAACACTTATAAGCCACGGTAATAAAAATTCCGTATTTACTACATATGTGACAATCAAATAAATGAACCTATTTACCGCAACAGAATTCTGGGTTTGACTTTCCATTGAAAAATTTAAAGTTGTCAGATAATAATTCAAATTTACCATTTTTCCGGAAAAAATTAAAATGAACACCAATAATAAAAAGCGTTGAAAATTTCCGTAATTTTTAGGAACGATTTTAAGCTATTATTTCAGGTAAGTTATTTTTTTGTTTAGGGTTTGCTTATTTTTTTACTTTGAATTTTGAAGGTTTTCTTAACATTTTTTTGTATTAAATCATACGCCAAACCTTTAAACTTTAAAAAAATGTTATTACTAGTTTGGCACTTTCAACTTCAAAATAATTAGCAAAGACAGACAAATTTAAAAATAATTTAGTTGTAAAAGATTTTTAAAAATGTTTGCCAATGAGGCTGAAAATAGAAGTCGTAACGAAAGCAAAAAATATGGACATCGAACTGTTTTTGCTGATTTTTTTAAAACTATATGTTCTAAGGGTCCTTATAAAAACACCAATGACAAACTCACCATAGGTTAAAATTACCATAAACGTTACAAAATCAACATAAGGTAGTGTAAATTCACCATAAATACTACGCGTTTGCAATATTTGCATTAAATTTTGACACTTGGAAAATACAACAAAATTTTATGATAAAATTGAACGCGATTTTAAGGCTTTGCTTAAGCTTAGGGATAATTTAAAAATTTTTAAATGTTTTTAAGATTAACACATAATTTTTTTTATTTAGCTTGATTTTATGGTTTTGTTTAGCCTTAGAAAAAAATTAAAACATTTTTAAGGCTTTTATGATTAAAACTTAGTTTTTTAACACATTTTAGGTTGCAAACGCAGTTCTGATTCTTATGGTGAATTTGCACTACGTTATGGTGAATTTTGTTTAGGTTTTTACACTACTTTTATGGTAATTTCGCACGTCACCATATTCTAAATGTTTTTTTTTTTTACTTTTTTTAAATACGACTTTTTTTAAGGTGTGAAATTTTGTATACACAAAAAAATATAATTTGTGTTTAAGACGTATTAATTAAATTTACCTATTTTTATTTAAATATTCTGTTAAAACACCTTAAAGACTTTATTTTGAAACTATTTAGCATGTTTTAAACAGCTTTAAATCTCTAATTATTCTTTGCAACTGCAAATTTTAATTAATTAACGGTCTATAAGTAATCAATATCTGATTTTGAATTTTTAGATTAAAAATTGCTGTTTATTTAATTTTTGTTTAAATTTATATTAATTATTTTAATGCGCGTATTTTTTTTATTAAATTTATCAGGAAAAAATACGGGGAAAATATTTATCCACGTATCGAGTTGGATAAATTCGTATCCTCGAAAGCAAGACACGAACTTGAACGAAGTACAACAT
>JASAMX010009744.1:0-35109 GCA_030248175.1 Microlaimidae sp. YZB2_3 | reverse complement strand
TTTGAAAAGCATGAAAATATTTTATTGATGAAAATTTGAATGTGTGGCAAAAATTAGGAAACAAATAATGTTTAAATGTTTAAAAATTATTATTTTTTTGAATCTATATTGTAACAATTATAATTAATCTAAAATAGTAATATTAAATAAAAAATGTGGCAATAAAAATATGTTCACAGTAGAAGTCAATCCCTTGACTTTAAAAATTTTGACTGTGGGACTGGAAGTATGGCAGGCGCTATTCTAAATGATTTGCTAGAAGTCAATCTGCTCAAATTTTCTAAAAGAGGTTTATAAACCTCAGGCCTTTATTAAATCTAAAATACACACACACAACAGATCAACAGTAGGAAAGCTATTATGGCCGTCTATAAATATTAAATGTCAATAAAAATATACTATTTGGAGCTTTACATTTCACCAAAATAAATAAAATGCAAGTTTCGCGCATTCAAAAAAAATAACCACCATTTTTCACAGAAAATCGTATACTAAACATTAATACAAAACCAATTCCACTAATTTTTACGTATGTGAAAGAGAGTAACAGTTCCTTGCAATTTGATTTTTAATATCAATTATTTCAACTACTACCATTAATATAATTAATGTGCACTTTATAATTGTGGTACTTCTGCTTTTTTCACAAGCATATTTATTTTTTATAGAAACATTTCTGTATTTCCGAGATCTCATACGCCAAAACTCGCAATTTTCCATAATTAAGAAAACTGCCTAGAGAGACCCTAAAGCTGCCGTGCGGAGTCAAATTATTTGTCTTCGATTTTGATACTTTTTTGTGAAAACATTAACTTTGCCCCCATAAGCCCACAAAAAATTTTTTAACAAGATATCTTTATTGGTTCAGGAGTTATGATAACCCTCTAAAAATGGCATTTTTCAACAACTCTGTATGTGACAAGTTAGTCAATGGTATAACCATTTACAATACAAATTATGTACTCACAGAAAGCAGCTACTTTCTACTTTAATTTGACACATTGATTGTTAAGATTGGTGCTATATTGGTCGAAATATTGCGTTTCCCATACAAAAAACACGCAACTTTTTTTTTAAAAGCATCAAATGACCGCAGTGATTTTGTGAAGATTGCCGAATCTGTCTTTCCTTCACTTTGTGTTTTTAGCGAAAAAATCAAGAGTTTTTTGTACAAAAAACAAAATATCTCAACAAATTTTGAACCAATCTTCATGATCAAGGTATCAAATTAGAGTAGAAAATAGCCTCATTCTTTACTGTACATAATTTGTAACTTAAATCGTTACTCTCATTAAGCAATCTTTCAGGTACAGAATTGTCAAAAAACGCCATTTTTTGAATTTGATTGTCAAATTGTCAAAAAACGCCAAGGTCATAAGTCCTGAACCACTGAAAATATTTTGTTGATAAAATTTTTGTGAGTTATTAAAGGCAGGGGTAAGGCTTTCACAAAAAATTATCAAAAACAAAGACAAAAAGTTTGACTCCACACCGCACCTTTAAGGGAAAAATGTTTCTGTGCTGAGCAGCGCAAAGCGCAAAAAAATTTTTTAAAAATATTTTGACACCTTTTTAATTTGTTGTTTTTTCGTGTTATTTTTTTACATTTTTAAGTAAAAATTCATAGAAAAACTGCATCAAGATTCCAAAAGAAACCCCAAAAAAACCACAAATCTAAATCAAAACAAGAAACACAGATTTGTATTAAAAACGCATCAATTTAGCATTCAAATGTCTAAGAAGTAGGTGTTTCAAAAAAAAAACATGATGTTACATACATAGTACAAAGCAAGCGCATTTTTATGTTAGTACCAGCACTTTTTAATCGCAAAACAATTCTATATAACTTATTCAGCCCTGTATAAATAAAATGATCTGAGTGATAATCTTTGGAGTGAGAAAAGCCCGTTTTTAGGTAAACAAAAGTAGTTACTTAGTATTTTGCTGTTATCATGGTAATCAAATTCCCAAATGTACTTTCTATACAGTCGAATACAATACCAATAAAATACCGACCTTTTTAAAATAGTATCAATACTTTTAAAAAATACTTACCTCTAAAATGTAGTATTTATTTAGTATTTAAATAGTAATTGAATATATTTTTTAACGCTTAACTGATAACCTTGGATAAAATCGCATTTTAAGAGTTATTAAACTAATGTTAAATTCCTTGAGGCTGAAATTAAGGATGTAACCGCTTGCCGTCAGGAGCAAATAAAACAATAAGCGCGCGATAATAAAAATAATAAAAAAGTAGGCAAAGATGATGTAACTAAATATTTATGCAGTTGCATCAGGAGTTTCTCTCCACGTAATATTTTCTCAAAGTACAAGTCGTTACTTTACCACCTAGCTATTTTCACCCTGATAGAATTCATCTTTAGGCGCATTATAACTTTAACTTATTTAAAAAAATCGTTTTTTAATAAAAGCCAACTGTTTTAAACCTAAACATTAAACCTATTAACAAATATAAAGCAAGCCACTTTTTAAAAGTTTATTTATATGTATGGACACTGATTTGTTCATTAAATTTATTCACACCGTGTTATTCAATGCAAACTACAAACCATTTAAGGGTTCGTTTTTATTAACACTTAAAAAAAAGCTGTTAATTTTTTTCATTTATTATGGTTGCTCTGTCTTTAAACAAATAAAATGGACTATTTTGACCAATTTTTTGTTTAGAAATAAATATAGAAATAAATAAATAGCAAATATTTCAGAATACACCGCTATGGAATGGAGAATCGAAATCAGAACTGACTCATACCAATACGCTGGCACTAAAGGAACTGTTCAAATAATATTAATTGGGACTAAAGGAGACTCCGGAGACTTCCTGTCTTTACAAGATAATATGAATATTAAAAAACCAGGAAATGTACCAGTTTTTAGAAAAAGAATTTTCCAACCAGGGGTATGCGACTTTTTGTCTATTTAATTCTATTATGTAAAAACAAAAAAAAATTAAAAAATAAACACAAGCACATTTGAACTACAGTGATTTACCCAGCATTATTGATTATTACTCTAATAAACCTATTTCTAAAAAAAGATTTACCCACAAAAAAACTTTCCAGATACTGACAATTTTTTATGTTTGTAAAAATTATTTTGGGTGTGATACCGTGTCAAAATCTTTAGAAAAATTTAAATATACTACATTGATTTTCTTTTTTTTTTATTTTTACAGCTTAAGCCCATTCGTTTAGTATACAAAGAAGCTGTGTAATTTCGATTTAGTATTTCAATTTTCCCTAAAAACGTCAAAAATTCCTAATTTATTTATCATATTGTTTGCAAATAACCATGTCAAACAGGGATTTAAAATGGTGGCGCGAAAATAAAAGGGCTTGCACTATTAAAGATGGTACGGTGGGCTGATGCGCTTTAGTCGTTTTAGTCTTTAAACAAATAGTCGTGCGCAACAGCATATCAAAAACGTCATTTGGACAATATCTTGCAGGTACTTTCTTTATCATGCAATTACTCTATTTGAGAACAATAAATTTTGACCAGAAAATCACCATTTATATACATAAAATCTATTCATTTTTCTGAATCTTGCCATTTAATAAATTTTGAAAATTAGTCTTTACAGAATGTTTAGTCAAATTATAAAAAAAACATTTTATAATAAATCCATTTTTATAAAAAATTCATAGTTTTATTTTCCAACTTTAAAGTTAAAAAAAGCCACTATAATTTTAGACAACAGAAGCTAATTTATGTAATGCTTTGTAAATATTAACTAAAATACCGCTGTCAGTTGCAAACAAATGCAGGCTGCAAGATTTCTTCTTACCAATATTATTTTAAACAAAAAGATTTTACAACCTTAAAAAAGAAAAATGTTTTACAGGGTACATGCGCGTTAAAAATCAGCAATTGCGTATGTAAGCATGTAGGTGGGCACCTAAGCCGTTTAGTTGCCACCCAGCCAGGTACTCACTTAAATGCGAATAGTGGAACGAAATTTGTCTACCTAAATTAAGTCGCGCTGTTGAATGTACCCATGATTAATTCCAGGATTTTTGCTTGCATTATTTAACGGCATCTGGAATAATTTAGAATGTTTATTAAATTTTGTTGGTTATTATGGTTTTATGTATTTGTACTGCTCCTTTTCCGTCAGTCTATGGCACTCATTGTACGGGAACGGGACACGAGGGTACTGGACACGAGGGTACTGGACACGAGGGTACTGGACACGAGGGTACTGGACACGAGGGTACTGGACACGAAGGTACTGGGCTTAAAAAAATTGCGTTTACCACAACCTCGCAGCAAAATCGATTCATTATGCAAGGGGGGACACGAAGGTACTGGACACGAGGGTACTGGCAAGCAAAAAACATAACCTTCCCGCATAAAGCGGGATAAACTTATTGCATAACAATAGTTTGTTTTACTTAAAAATCTCTTAGTTTGTTTGACTGACTTATAAAGAATAGGATTATAAAAAAATTATTGAGAAGACAAAAAACAAAAATAATAATTTCATGTTTGACATTTTTGTGTTGTTTGTCTACATTTTTGTGCATTTTTTAAAAAATAATTCTAAAAGGCTGAGAAGCTATGAGACGACTCGAAAGATAATAAACATTAAGGTTGCTGTTATGTTTTATTTGATTGTGCTGTCAAAACATGTTGTGGTTATTTTTCGTGGTGTGTGGAAAAAATGAATTCTTAAAAATGCCTTCGGAAAAAATATTTGCAAAAATAATTGCAAATAACTGCTATTAATAACCTTGCAAAAACATTTTAGTGAAATATGTTCTAAAAAACAATTGCTTGCCTTTTTTAAAAGTAAATTATTCAGTATTTTTTTAAAAACACACTATTATTAAAATATTATGATAAAGTTTGGCTTATTTTTTGGGTTTTGCTTAGGCTTAGGAAAATAAAGTTTACTGTGCAATAGTGGGATTTTGAAGACTTCAAAATATATGTTGTTGGAATATTTTAGTTACTCACGACTCTATACTTATATCTAAATGCAAAAAAATCATACATGAAAAATCTAACAATTGTTTGTATGTTTTTTGGTTTTAAAATCACATTTTGTTTGTCTTGCTTTAAATGATTAACTTGTGTTCAAGTGATTCCCTAAGCTAGAATGGACTAAAACAGGCAAGAAAATATTTTTTTAAATTTCTACTACTGAAATCTATTTTTGCAGAATTTATTTTTTCCAAAGATTTTATCTAAAAATAATTTTTTTAATCAAGAGTCGATGAAAAAAGTCTAAATAAAAAATTACAGCATAAAAACTGCCCAATACGCTTCGTATTTTCATACAAGTATCTGTTTTAGAAAAAACAGTAATTAATAATTTTCTTAGCGTTCTCTTTCCACTCATGATTGTTTAATATTAATTCTTTAGTTTTTTGCAAAGGCAGGGTTTCGAAGCTTCAGAGCTTTAAAGTAAGCTTCAATAATATTATTATTGTTTTAATTAAAAAGCCATAGTATAAGTTGTGTGTAAAATGACCTTTAAAAATTTCGTTTAATTAGTACGATTTTTTTAAACAGTTTAAATGTTTTTTGTTATTAAATTGCACTATATTTAAGCAAGCAAAAATGTTATTTTGAATTAAAAACGAACTGACTTATGTAACGTTTAATTGTCTACGCATTCAAACAAAGATTAAAATTTTATTCAGCTCATTCAATTTTAAAAATTTACATATTTGTGGCAAACGTATTTTTTCTTAGCTCAGTACCCTCGTGTCCAGTACCCTTGTGTCCAGTACCCTCGTGTCCAGTACCCTCGTGTCCAGTACCCTCGTGTCCAGTACCCTCGTGTCCTAGAATCCTTTGTACTGTACCTAATTAATTCCAAGATTTTTTTGCTTGCAGTGTTTAATTGTATCTGGAGTGTTTCAGAATATTTAATAATGTTGGATTGTTATTGTAGCTTTCAACTTCCCCTGAAATCACAAAAAGTTATTTATTAGACCACAGACAGAATTTAAAACAAAACCAGCAACAGCTTACAAATCATCATTTATATATTAGTATTATCAAGAATACATAAAAATTGATAAATAAAGAAAAGCTGATGATGAAAAAATGTATAAATCATGTGCCAATAATAACACATCTAATTTAAAAATTGTCTTGAAAATTTTCGCAAATGGGCAAAAAAGTGGCATCTAAATGTGGCTGTCACTAAATGCAATGTCTTATCAGTTGGAAATTTATTTATTCCAAAAAAAAACGTATTCATTGTCAGTGTGACGCTCCGATTTGACTGGAAACGTGCACACAAAAATTACAAAAGAAAGCCCTGCTTTTTAGAGAATTCCCCTGCCGGTTTAGGGAATTTCCTAAAAGAATATTATATAAAATAAGTTACAATTAAGGACTAGCTTCTGCCAGTCCCTTCAAGTATTACTGGAATCCATATCCAGCAATGTTTGAGATTATCAAGAAATCAACGTTGTTGAAGATAACAGAATAAGTATAAATGACCGAAACCTTATGATTACAGGTTTAAAAATTATGGATTTTGGGCTGAAGTTTCTCAGCCTCTCAAAAAGTAAACGCACCCAGTTACAATGCCTGGAAACAATTTCTGCAATCAGAAAACGTGTATCAGTCAAAAGCCGACAGCCTAAAGTGGCAGTTAAATAAGGGAATTTTACAAAACATTATCAATCTCAGTCTAAAATTTATGAATAAATGACATCAGGGATAGCTGCACACAAAAGTCAGACGGCTGGTTGGAGATCCCCGAGATGATTTTAGAAGGTTTTAGTGTTGTACAAAATGAATATTGTATGTTTTAGGGGGCTCAGAGATTCAGCCCCTTGCAAAAATTTAAATATTTACTACTGTCGGATAATAACAGTAAAACAAAGATAGGCGAAAATTACCTTATTAAATTTGTTGTCTCTTAGATATAAAAAATACAAAGCAAACTAAATATACAACAAAGCAAATACACAAAGCAACACAAAAACAGAAGCAAAGGTTGGACGTGGAATTGAAATGAAGATTGTTTGTTAAGTTGGAGTTAAATTAGAGAGAATTTGTTAAGATATTGTAAATCTTTACCAATCCAATATTTGAATAAACACTTGTGGCACCTGCAAGCACGATATCAAAATTGTAAGTGTACAAGTGACCACTACTATCTGGCACAACGACTGAAAAAAAACAAAGTTAAATTATTTGAAATTGGTTAGTAATTTTTTGTCAATGTTATAAATATTTAGGATTATAAAAGTTACTAAAGCCACTATTAAAGACACCACTTTTTTACCAGCAGTAAAGAACTTCAGGTGGATTTTTATCCAATCCTTTCAAAATCTAAGTAGCCAAATTTAATATTTTATTTTATTTAATTACTATATGTCATTAACAACAAACAAATAACAATAATCACTGACGCCTTTATATTTTTTGGACCAGTATTTGCCACGACCGCGACTTCTTAAACCAGGCCTAAAAGTTCTTTTTTTATATAAGAAGACACTCCCTGGTCAATAAAGTTTGAATTGTTTATTGTCATGGTCAATTAGTGGAATTTTAATAATTAGCTATTGGCTAAACTGACGGTTATTTAGTTTTTGTTTACTAGAAAATTTGTTATATATTTACATTTTTTTTACTTTTGCAATATGTTTTATTTCAAGGTTCAAACAACAATTTTATCAACAAATTTATTCGCACAATGCTATTTTAGATTAGAGGAACAATCAACAAATATTAGTTACAAAGAAAAACAGAAGTATTTTAATGAAACATAAAGTATCACATTCTGACTTTTTTACTGTCTTTCTCCAATTCCAATGGATAGACAGCAGACAGTGGCTTTGTGAATGTCTTTCCTTTTGGTGTTTGCACCCGGAAGGTTTTTTTTCCAACTCCAGATAATAACTTCAGTTATACATGTCAAGTCCCAACCGGCTTTTGATCTTAACTTATCTTCAAGGAATACCACCTTACCCACTGTTGGCTCTCTTGAGACTGAACCTTTGCTGTTTTTGAAGTTCATGTGGTGAACTTCTCTCAAGCTGGGGAGGTATTCTCTTTGCCAGATAAGTTTTAGTTCCTCTATTAAGTTTTGCCCTTTTTTCCACATTTCCAAAATTCTTTCAGCATTTTTGGATATGTACTTTCTCAATCACCATTTGGGTGAAAGGTCTATCACTTGATAATAATTTGGGATTTAATGCATCTTTTGAAAGAGAAGCTTTTTCTTGTCTTCCCTGGCATCTCAAAAGTTCATTATTGTCAACTCTCACATCAAGTTGCTTGGTAATTTGTGCGTTTTTTCCAGAAAATACCTCTGCGAAGTATTTTCTTTGGGTAAACAAGTCTCATTTGTACTTTGCATTTTATATTTCTTTGACTGTAAGACAACAATTTTTCACTGGGAGAGTATTTTCTCTTTTTCTTGATTTTTCAATAAACCTGTAAATCCATGCAGTGATTCTTAAGACTTTTAGCATAGAAAAACCATATTTTTCAGGATCAACAGCTTTCGTAATATCCTCTTTTAACACAGGCTCAACATTCTATGTTGACCAATCCTTTTCTGATTTTTTGAGCCAGAAGGGGCCCTCCCACCAGAAAGGCCAAACAGAGAGGAGTTCTTTTTGAGGTAACTTTGTGCTTAAATCTGCTGGATTATCAGTTGTGGCAACATATCAAAATTCAACATTATGACTATTTTGAATTTCTTGAATCTTGTTTTTGACAAAAACCTTTAATGGGTTTTTGGTGTGAATTCAAGCTAACACTGTTTGTGAATTAGTATATAAAATTTGTTGAACTGATTCAATATTCATATTTTGGGCAACATAGTTAAGGCACCTTGTTCCCAAAGTTACTGCCATTTATGGAAATTGTGGATTAATTAATCCATTCCATTCTTGGAATGAAAATTGTGGTGCTTGGGGCTACTCTGGTTTTGGCAAAAAGAAGTCTGCTGTAATATTGGTTGCCTTCATAAAAAAACCAAGCATAAATATTAGCAGAAAAGACTGCCTGTGAGGCGTCTGTGAAGCAGATTAGCTTGATATCCTGAGGTACATGTAAGTACAGCCACCTTGGCACGGATATTTGTTTGAGCTTTAAAAGCATTTCTGTCAATTTTTTCTATTCATTAGAAGGCTTTTCTGAGATTACTGTATCCCAGTTGAAATTTTCTTTCCACAATTTATTGAGGAGCAGTGTTCCATGAATTTTAACAAGAGATAGCCACCCTAATGGGTCAAATATGCTTGCAATTATGGCTAGTATTTTTTTCTTGGTATTGGCTGAAGCTAGTTTCTCCAAGGAAGGTAATTTTGGCAAAAATTGATCAGAGGACCTATTCCAGGTCATACCAAGAATTGTTGATACTCCCTTTTGATCACAATTAGCTTCAGGAATGGATTCCAGAAATTCATTGCAATTAGAATTCCATTCTCTTAAATTCATAGATCCTGACTAAAATTTATATTTAATTTCAGTATAAAATTGATTTGCTTTTCGCAAAGTGTCAACTCTAGTTATGACATTACCCAAATAAATGTTATTCAAGATTTTCACTGTGTTTTCTGTTGAGTCCATGTTCAGGACAAAATTCACTGAGGCAGCTAAGAGCCATGGGCTTGAGATAACCCCAAAAAGCACTCTAGAAAACCTGTATATTTATATATTACCATCTACTTCAGAAGATGATGGGTCCTTTAACCACAGAAAACGGCAGACATCTTGGTCTGGTTCTTGCAATCCATTTTGAAGGAAAGCTTTTTCAATGTCAGACACAAGCGCATTTTTATGAGTTTGAAACCGCATTAAAAGACCTCCTAAGTCCTTCAGTAAGACAGGTCCTTGCAGTAAACAGTCATTTAAACTCAGCTTGTTTTGTGATTTTGCTGAACTATCAAATACAATTCTAATTTTTGTTGTACTTTTGTCAGGTTTGATCACTGGATGATGTGGAATATAACATTTCGCATAGTCATTGGATGTATCATCAGTGACTTTTTCAATAATGCCTTTTTCTAACTGTTCATTGATGATAGCGTTGTACTTCATCATTAGATCTCTGCCATTTTGATCCTTTTGGAACCTGGTAATAATAGCCTTCAATCTACCAACTGAAAGACCAAAATATGGCATTGGAAGATCCTTTTCATTTTTATATGGCCATTTTATATACACTCTGTAGTCAGAGAGTTTGAAAGATTTTTCAAACAGCTCTTTGGTGCGCATGTTTTTGTGACAGTATTCTTCCTTTTTTTGAGGTTTTTGAATGCCAATCAAGTCTAGTTTCCAAAGATTTTCCAGTTGCCTCCCAAACTTATCATACTTGGCATTTTCAAAGGACAGTTCTGACTGTGAAATAGCAGACACTTGAACATGTCCCATAAAGCAGGAAGATACAGTTGAAGAGCCGTAATACCCAGTTGCTACTGCGCCTGACAAAATCTATCCAAGCTGTGTATGAACAACAAAGAGGCCATTGTCCAATTTCAAAGGAGCTTGAGTAGAATGAGCAATGGCATTGTACTAATCATTACCAAGAAGCAAATCAACTGTCACTTGATCCCCAGTTTTGAACTCTAATATATCAACTCCAATTTGTGACATTTGTTCAATATCACCCAGGGGAAACTTGACCTGGGTTCGTTTAACCTTCTGAGAAATCACAGGTATTGAGTTTATAATCATTGGTAACTTTTTTCCACTGGAGAATTTCAAGTATAATTCTACTTTGGAAGATTCAACAGTAGAGTTTTTCTCTGTTCCAAAAGTGCTGAACTGGAGATTCTTGGTGTTAGTTTTCAACAACTTCAACTTTTCAACACATTTATGTGTAATAAATGAAGTGTAAGCACCACAATCCAATAAAACCTTCACTGAAATGTGCTTTCCAGTTTTGGGATTGAATATCTTGGCTTTTACAATTTTCATGATAGTAATCTGGTTAGTAGCCACTGCTACAACCTTGGAAACTGAAGGGATTGTACCAGCTGTGAATACCTGTCATTGGTACTTTCAGTCTTGTCTCCAGTATTCTTGTTTTCACTAACAGCCAAATGTGGCTGGGATCCAGTGTCTAGAAATTTAGTGAAGCAAAGAGTAGATTAGTGTGGTTTCTCACAATGAACACACTTGAGAACCATAGCACATTCTTAACCATAATGACCAGGCTTCAAGCAATTGTAACAATTGCCAAGACTTGAAATTCTGTCCTGCCGACTTTTTCCAGATGGGAATTTGGGGCAAACATTATTATAATGTTCCCTTTTACAGAAAATACAAGGCAATTGTGGTTTTCTGCTGGATTTTTTAGCAGCTCCTTCAGAGGTTTTTGATGCTTTGGCCTTTTGGTTTTTGAATGATTCATTGGAAACAACCTTTAGCTGTAAGCCAGATAATGTCAATGGTGCATCATGCTTCACATTTTTCTTGTTTCCATCTTTGGATGAATCTTTCTCCACTCTACTATCAACCATTGTTAAATCCAACTGCTTTAAGAAGGTATGGTAAGTAGAGTTAGTGGCAAGGATATTTTTTCGCTCATTGAAAATTATTAATTGTCATAAAAAGGTAAAGAATTACAATTTAAACCAAAAAAATAACCACAAGAGAATGTGTATTACTGAATGAAGTTACTTAATATGTAATTCAATAAGGAAAAAAGTGTCACACAAGTACCCCAGTACCTAATGCGTAACTTAGAAAAAAAAGCCATTTTTCACATGAACAGAGGTTTAACTACGGGCAATAGAGCATATACGAAAATGAAATTCAGGTGAGGCGGCAATTTTGCATCTACGTGCAAAAAATCAGCTCCAAATATTTATCATAGGGAAAAATTTTTGGGGGACCCAAAAAAAAACAAAAAAAAGTTAAGCAAATTAGGCTTATTAGTATGAAATTCAAGTATGTTTAGCAAAAGTTTTTAGGTTTTTAATATCAGAAAAATATGGGTTATATTTTAGTTATGTAAAATGTTTAGATTTTTAATTGGCTAAAAAACTATTAAAGGTTTTGTTGATTTCGATGACGTCATCAACAATGATTAACCGCGCAGTGACTTAACCCATTTAATATAAGGGAAAAAGCGCTCCGCGCTCTTCCCTGATTTTATATATTAATTTTATGGTATGGCCATGGAAATTACGTTGGCCCTTTTGTTAAGATTATATTAATCTTTAGTTAAAATTTTTTTAATAAATTTATCACAATGTTTACGACTTACAAAATCAAATTTAACAACAAGTGGTCTATATTTCTTACTAAAAGTTAAAAAAAAATTATGTAATTCTATGCAACGAAACTCTAACTTCATAAATTCAGAATATAGGGATTTAATTCGGAGACTAAAACCGTTTGTATTGCACGCTGGAAGTAAAAAATCAATATGTAATTCTTCCCGCATTCAAAGGCCTCCTGTAGTATGTCTCCCGCATTTCACTTCCCGTTCTCCTCTCTACATACCCCCCCCCCGTCGCCCCTCTTCATTGTTACACTCTGGGCGAAAAACTTAATATCGCCCCATAGCGTTTTCAAAAACAGATTTCTTTATTCAAAAGATTACATTTTAAAAAACATTACAAACTTACATGCATGTCTAAATAGACGTAATGTCTGTGTGTGTGTGTGTGTGTGTGAGTCTGTCTGTGTGTCTGTGTGTTCCCTAACTCCTCCCTAACCACCCAACGGATTAGGGTGAATGAGGTATCATTGGAAAACTTAAAGGAGCACTGTCACAAATCAAATTCCTATATAACGCCCGAACCGGACTGCTCCTTTAATACTGAACCGATTCAGCTGAAATTTAAAAATGTTGTAGCCTTGTTGTGGAGCACTCTAAATACCAAAGTTGAGTTAGGTAGGTTTGGTATTAAAGGAGCAGTCCGGTTCGGGCGTTATAGGAATTTGATTTGTGACAGTAAGTCTGGCACGAAAACTTGCAGCTGTATGACCTACAGAAATAAAACCACTATAATCTTTAAGTTCTTCATATGAATGAGAATAATCTTTATACAACATTTGAAGACAGGATTGTAGGCATTTCTTTTTTTTAGCTTTATTCCTTATCTTTTTGCAAACAAGGATAATACACCGCCAAACCATATGTTAAAGAAGGAAAGATTGTGCTAAAATATAAAAGATTTTTAAGAGTGTTAGTGCTGACATTTTTACCTAAAAGTTTTGATAATGCACCCGTGGCTTTTCTTAAGGAGGCACTCTTTATCTGAGTATGTTGACTCCAAGAAAATTTATCATCAACATTTAAGCCCAGATATCTATTATGTTTTACTTTTTCAATGATATTTTCGCCCAATTTCAAAACTGTGAAGGACAAATTGACCTTGGTTCCTTAAATAAAGAAAGTAGACTGTATTTTAGTTTTGTTTGTACTAACAGTTAAGAATTGGTTGGGAAAAAGAACTTCATTGATTTGTCTTATGTAGGCATTGAGAGCAGTTTCTATCTGCAACTGACACAATAGGCTTGATTAGACACAAGTCGTCCGCATACATTAAAATCCTTGATTCAGCAGACAATGTGATTGAACCTAAAAAATTACAATAAGCAATATATAGAAGAGGGCCAAGCTTTTAAATCCTTGAGGCACTCCTACCACTTAGAGCAGGCCTTTCCTCTGATAACACACTATTTTATATAAATTTTGGCACATTTATATAATTACTATTTATTGATAATTTTAGTTTGCCCGTGAGTGTTTTAACATTTTTCAATCATTATTTTCTTATTTAAGCTTAAAAATAAGTGTTTACATTGGTTTTTAACTTTTTTAATAATATACCACGATTTTGAATTTAACTTGGTACTATTTATATAAATTTTGGCACATTTATATAATTACTATTTATTGGTAATTTTAGTTTACCCGTGAGTGTTTTAACATTTTCCAATCATTATTTTCTTATTTAAGCTTAAAAATAAGTGTTTACATTGGTTTTTAACTTTTTTAATAATATACCACGATTTTGAATTTAACTTGGTATTATTTATATAAATTTTGGCACATTTATATAATTACTATTTATTGATAATTTTAGTTTGCCCGTGAGTGTTTTAACATTTTCCAATCATTATTTTCTTATTTAAGCTTAAAAATAAGTGTTTACATTAGTTTTTAACTTTTTTAATAATATACCACAATTTTGATTTTAACTTGGTATTATTTATATAAATTTTGGCACATTTATATAATTACTATTTATTGATAATTTTAGTTTGCCCGTGAGTGTTTTAACATTTTCCAATCATTATTTTCTTATTTAAGCTTAAAAATAAGTGTTTACATTAGTTTTTAACTTTTTTAATAATATACCACGATTTTGAATTTAACTTGGTATTATTTATATAAATTTTGGCACATTTATATAATTACTATTTATTGATAATTTTAGTTTGCCCGTGAGTGTTTTAACATTTTCCAATCATTATTTTCTTATTTAAGCTTAAAAATAAGTGTTTACATTAGTTTTTAACTTTTTTAATAATATACCACGATTTTGAATTTAACTTGGTATTATTTATATAAATTTTGGCACATTTATATAATTACTATTTATTGATAATTTTAGTTTGCCCGTGAGTGTTTTAACATTTTCCAATCATTATTTTCTTATTTAAGCTTAAAAATAAGTGTTTACATTAGTTTTTAACTTTTTTAATAATATACCACGATTTTGAATTTAACTTGGTATTATTTATATAAATTTTGGCACATTTATATAATTACTATTTATTGATAATTTTAGTTTGCCCGTGAGTGTTTTAACATTTTCCAATCATTATTTTCTTATTTAAGCTTAAAAATAAGTGTTTACATTAGTTTTTAACTTTTTTAATAATATACCACGATTTTGAATTTAACTTGGTATTATTTATATAAATTTTGGCACATTTATATAATTACTATTTATTGATAATTTTAGTTTGCCCGTGAGTGTTTTAACATTTTCCAATCATTATTTTCTTATTTAAGCTTAAAAATAAGTGTTTACATTAGTTTTTAACTTTTTTAATAAGATTTTTGGAAAAAACAGACCAAGTAACTCTAAAAATGAAAATATTCAAAAACTTACTATTTGTTTACCGTTTTTGGGTCCAGTTTCAGTGCAAACAAAAGCAAGAATTCGTTCTATATTCCGTTTTTTACCAAACACTGATTGTAGAATTGTGTTCAAAACTAATCTTCATATGTTTCCGTTTAAGGACAAACTTCCTTTGTAGTTGCGGTCTGGTGTGGTATATTCTTATACGTGTGCAAAGTGCAATCTTTGATATTAGGGAAAAACAAAGCGCCACCTTCATACCAGAGTTTGCGAGCACAAGGGAGTGAGTCCTTTTCCGGTAATATAATTGTTAAACGGGAAAAGAGTGGGGTTTTCGAACACATGTTACAATGTCATTCTAATTTAAACTCTACCGATTTCCGAATTCTTAGTCACAGCGCCTTTGACTTAAACCTCTTAATTAAGGAATCCTTGTTAATTTCAAAAGATCGCCCAGAAATTAATGTCAACATGGCTTCCCTTCCGTTATTTTTGTTTTAATCATTCTTCCGTGTTCATGATTTATTTAATTTTGTGACAGACTTTCGTGATATTTTTAAGTAATTCTGTGTTTTATTTAATATGTATATATTCTTCTGATAGTCTTTCTGTTTTAGCTTACTTGATAATGAGTACTGTGATACTCGAAACGTCGTAAGAAATGAAATGGATAAATGTTTGTTTGACTATTTTCTTGTTTATCATAAGTATGCGTGTATACCCCATCCCTGGTGGTTTATTAATAAAGAGAGTTTAAATTTTCAAAGCGGAGTAATGAATATTTGACTTCCATGCGATATTGAGCTTCTGGTTTACTAAAAAAACAGTAATCTCAAAACATTTTGAAAATGAATAAGCTGAAAGATACAAAAAAATAACATTACATGACATAGGAGTTAAAAGTAATCAATCTTTAATAATTGCATATAACTGAATTTTTTAATTTTTGTGCGATTTTTATTGTTTGACAATCGTTTACAGAGATGCAAATGACACGATTTTTTTAAGTTGCTCCCCCTCCCCCACAATAAACCCTAAGCCCCATTCTTGAGACAAGATAGGCGTTGTAAGATGTATTTCACGATTACCTTATTTCATTTCAGTGCGTTGTTTTATGAAAGCTATGAGCATGCCATTTTTTTGTAAATGTTCATTTCTTTTTTTCCAAAAAAACAGGTGCGCGCAGAGAACAACCGACGTAATATGAAAAATAAAGAAAACATGATCAGAGCAACTAATGAAATTAACAAATTTCAAAATTGCCATGCAAAGAGGAATGACAGTATACAAATTAACAAAATAACTAGTTATAAAAATTATTAACATTATCATTATTAACACAAAATTATTAACAATAAGACATTAAGTTTGCATGCTTAACACGAAGTGCCCAAGTAACCAGAATGAATTCCGGAGATGACGTACAAGAAACAGCCTAAGCTATTTCTTGTACGGAAACCCAAGCAACCGGTACCTTGGGGTAAACCGGAATTTTTTTAAAATATAAACTGGAAATTAAGTTTTATATAAATAATAAATTCTATATTATTAGTATGCATACAATATAAATGGTTTTTAAATTTATTATAATAATCAGTGGCATAGGAGCAAATCTTTGCTGGGCGCGCATTCTGACGCGCGGTTAAAATTTACCCCAGGTTAACTTTTTTTACATGCTTAAGGATGCGAGTGAAAAATCAATTTTACCTAGGTAAAAGTCGGGTTAAATTTTTTCTATTGTTTTAAGAATAAGAATTTATCCAACTTCAGAAGTGGTTAAATATTTTCTCCCATAGGATTAATTTAATAAAAAATAAAATACGCGCATTGATTAAATTTTTTATTTTGCGCCAGGTGGTTTTGCCGCGCCAGAGGCAGGGAGAAAAAAAATTCATTGCATTCATTTTCTTTCCCACATGCGGTAGCGGTTTAGAGAAGGGAGGGAGAGTGAAGGGGAAACAAGTTTTCATTTTGTGGGAGGTGGTTTCCCTGGCTGGAGGCAGGGAGAAAAATATTCATTGCATTCATTTTCTTTCCCACATGCGGTAGCGGTTTAGAGAAAGGAGGGGAGTGAAGAAGAAAGCATAACTGCCTGTTGTTTGAAAAAGTTATAGCGGTGGCGTTTTGCAGGACAGAATGTCCCTTTTCGAATTTTATTTTTTTTGGATTTAAAGAAAATTTAACATATATACATACTAAATTGAGACAATATAATAAATAATTTAAATGGCGTTTTTTTTTCATTTTAACCAATTTATTTAAATTTCTGGAAAATTAGGGCACAATTAATACAAATATATATATTAAACTTCGAAATAAATAATATTTGTTTTTTTATTTTTATTGGAATGGATTTAACGGGGTAAACAGTCGGTGTTGCGTCAGATTGGGACCCCTGGTCTTATTAATTGCGAGTAAAAATTAAGTGTACCCTAATTCTTCAGTAACATTGCTTACTGTATTGACATAGCCAATTACTTTGAAATAAAACTCGTCCGTTTTATTATAGACTGAAATATAAACTTTATTATGAAACTTTTTATTTTCAAGATCTAAATACTCCTGTCGATGTATTAGTTTGTGAAAGTGGCAATGGATGTTAATAAATTTTTTTCATATATGTAAAAAAAAATATTATTAAAAACAGCAATTTCGTCAACATATTTAAAATAAACCGTTTTTGCTCAAAATTTTTAAATTGCTTTGTTGTGAATCAGTCGATTCAGTATTGGAAGTCATCAAGGCCAGCTAGGTTTGATATGTGTGTAGTTTGTATTTTGAAATCTATGTGGCTAATTTTGTATTGGAATAAAAACAGTTTTTTTGTTGAGTTTCATTTTCAAATATTTATCAAAATTTATTGCTAAATTTGTCAAAAATGATAAATTACTCTTGTACAGTATATTCATTTCGTTTTTTAAGTAAATTAAAAAAACACCATAATTACCATTACCTATACCAACAAGGTCATAATACGAGTGTCAGTAGTACTAAAGCTAAAGCGCGGCAAAACTGAAATCATCTGACAAAAATTTGACGTTAGCTATTGCTAAGAAAATGACAGATGGAAAATATTTTTCAATCACGTCACAAAAACAAAAGTTTAATATGTAAGTGCGGTTATGTTGTAATATTTCTCCTGGATTTAATATAGTTTTTAACGGAACATGTTTTTAAAAAATAACAATATGAAACCAAATTATTTACGTTAAAAATTATGATATGAAACCAAATGATAGAAAAACTTTTATATAATATATATATCTGTTAATTTTGGTACAAAAACAAACAACAAAAAGCGTAATGAGCCTAAATCTAAGCCCCGACCAATTTTTTGTAAAGGTTAAGTTCCCATTGTTTGTGGATCCAAGTTCTCAAAAATTTTCCATGGCTCCAAGTTCCCTATTTATGGCTCTAAAGACCCCGTCAAATTTTAACTCACAGCTTTTTATTCTTACTGTTGTTCAGTGCCAATCAAGTGCACTGGTAAAAAAGCATAACTTATAAATAATTGTTAACTTAACCAGTAAAGTAACTTTGCAATATTTACCTCTGGAAAAAATCAGAGAATTATTCACTGATACAATTTGCAAAGTTGTACAATTTGTACATTTTGACTTATTTGTTTTTATAATATTAAAACTTAATTTTTTTCACTATTTCACTGCAGATCGTTTCTGTACAAGTTATACTGCTTAAAACTGTTTTTTAACCCAACAAAAACAGAAATTAAAAGCAAATCAAAAGGGGTTGGTTTGTTTCTTTAGGAAATAAACCGAGGGGAACATGCTACTTCATGTCAATCAAGTCAAATCAATATCTTTCGTGAAAAAAATTAATTTAGTAAATTTTAATCATTTCTAACCTAAACATCTACACCTCTAACTTTCTCTATTTTATTTAGTTGATAAAACTGGGGCTAAATTGTTTTAGTTATTTTGTTAAAAAAAAAAACCACAATTTTTAAAAACAATTTTGTTTTGTCTGGTTTTCCTGCAACTTAAAAAATACTTCAAATGAATAAACAAGTGGCATATGTTTAGATACAAAATTATAAAATAGAAGTATTCCATTACATTTGAAAATAATATTTTTGCTTAAAAATGACATAAGTAACTTCTTTTACGCAATTCTAATGTAATAGATTATAACATTTTATAATTTCACGGTTGTCAAAAAATTCAGTGAGTATGAGGTTTTACCTGCTCTTCTTTCCTATTAACTTTTTTTATTAACTTCTGTTTTTTCACGGCTACTCAATTTCACCCTTCTTTATTAATATTTTCGCCACCAAACTCTTTCGTTCTCTGAATAGCCAGCTGAGGATTCTGTCGGCAAGAAAGGGTCAAGCAAAACTTCTCTTTGCGCGTTTTGCCAAAATCCCTTTCATATTGCCTGCACAGGCGTTCCGGATGACATTTTTACAAACCTTCCGTATTTTTTGCCATGTTGCTTCTGCGTGAACAGTTTAGAAAACCTCAAGCGCGAGGTCTCCCAGCTAAAAATTGATATTAAGGATTTGCAATCTCGCAACTATGGACCCGATCCAAAATCTTGTCAGGGCAGCGAAATCGATTCTGGTGCCAACGATGACGTGGGTTTTGTTTCTGTCAGAAGACAAAGACAATGACGGCGCCAGTCTTAGTTTCCCAGCCTCTGAAGATCTAACTGATATGATTCGACCAATTATCCAGGAGGAGCTTGAGCGTGTAAAAACAAAAAGTATATTGTAGTGAAAGGAATCACTGAATCCTCAGGAATTCCTGACACTCAGATTGCTCACACCATGTTATTTGCCTGCTTCCAAGACTCAGAGCCTTCAGAGATCAAAGAAGTTTTTCGGCTGGGCAAAGAAATGCAAAGCCGCCCTGGTCTCATAAAGGTTAGGTTCAAGCGCTCAGCCAAACGTTCCTTAGTGTTGGATAAAGCAAGACACTTAAAAATGAGTCAGGCTTTCCCTAATGTATTTATCAGGCCCAGTTTTACACTAGGAGAACGTAGAGTTATAGAAAATTTGTACAATAAGCGCGATATATTAACAAAAGAGCGGGGATACTCTCACTTTTTCAAGCATATTGGTCTCTCGCCGGATTCTTGGGAGGTAGTCCCTGCCTAATCCGCACCACCTCACCGAAAGCAAAATGTCACCATACGCAGCCAAATTTTCGCATAGGACAGAGGTTTCTTAGCGTGCAAATTTTTTTAATTCTCGCAGTTTAAAACACAAAACCTTCAGAAGTAATTTTGCCAGAAAAATATTATCCACTTGAAAGTTTAGCTGTCGAACTAATATATCAAACCAACGAAAAAATTTGCGTTATCTGTCAGTACCGTCCACCCAAATTTGCTTGTCGTACCACTAAAATTACTTATATTGAGCTTTTGGCCGATATAAACTATTTTTTATGTGGAAGTAATATTCCGTGTGTTTTGTTAGGAGATTACAATCTCCCAACCATCCCATGAGACATTCTCTAAACAAAAAATAGTAATGTTTCTTATAATGTTTTTTATAATCCGTTATCCAAAATGGTCTTTCGCAGTTTATTGATTTTGCAATCTATATTAAAGGAAACATAATTAATTTACTCCTTTGTAATAAAAAATACTTAATAACAAATCTTTTTGAAAACGAGCCTTTTACTGCGTCTTGTGACCATGTAACGATTGGTTTCTTACTCACTTTTTCAGTCAACAGTAAAAAGTGTAATGTATCCTCATACCGTGATTACAAATTAGCTGACTATTTCGGCATATTTAATGAGCTCCATAAGGTTAATTGGACAAATATGATTAATTCCTCAAATAATAAAAATGATTTGTGCAACAAATTTGTATCCATACACAGCAAACTAATTGAAAAATTTGTGCCGTTAAAAAAATGAAAGTCAACCAAATACATTTATTTCATTTATTTATTTACATTTTTAAATGATCCTCGTTTTTTAAACTCCTTAAAAAGAAAAAAAAGAAAATTGCACAAAAGATCAAAAATTAAACCTGAGCTAAAACAAAAATGGGTTAAATACAATAAAAGTTATAATGATACCTTAAAACGTTTTTGCGATGACTTAGAACATAAAGCTATCAATAGCGGTGATAGTTTCAAATATTTTCGCCTTGCTAAGAAAAAGTTTAGCAAATATTCGGATATTGGACCTATCAAAAACAATGATGGTTTCTTAGTAATAAATAAAAAGGATAAATGCAATCTTTTTAACAATTATTTTGCTAGTGTTTTTACCAAAGATAACGGGATTTCTCCTGAGTTTTCACGACGAGTAGATGAATATGACGGCATATTTTTTATTTTTTTCTTTTTAATTTTGTCAAAAAAAACTTAAAAAACTTCCAAAAAAGTCATCTAAGACTCCCGATGGCTTACCGTCTATCTATTTGCACAATATTTCTAGCACCATAGCTGTTCCTTTGTCTCGGATATTTGAGCTTTCAATGTTAGCTGGTACTATTACTGTAGAAAGACGCTTTTGTTCTTCCAATTTTTAAAAAGGGAATAAGCAGTAATCGTCAAAATTACAACCCAATTTCCCTTACTTGTATCCCTTTTAAGGTCATGAAAAGTATCATACCCGACGAATTACTAATCCTAAAAAAAAAACTTATACATCCAGATTAGTTTGGATTCCTAAAAAAGAAATCAGTCGGTTTGCAATTACTTTCTAGTGTTTCTGATTGGTTAAATTCTATTGAAAAAAAACCAGTAGATGTAATGTACATAGACTTTTCCAAGGCCTTTGATTCTGTCAACCACCCCGAATTGTTGATAAAACTAAAGGCTTATGGAATAGACTATGAGCTTCTGAGTTGGATATCTAGTTTTTTAAGTAACAGACATCAGAAAGTAATTTTAAACGATAATTTAAATGACCTTGGTCAAAATTTTGTAAACTCAGATTATGTAGTGGAGTGCCCCAAGGTAGCGTCCTTGGACCATTGCTTTTGCTTTATATCAATGATCTACCTGATTGCCTCGACTCCAAAACTTTTATCAAACTTTTTGCCGACAATGCTAAATTCTATTATGTTTTTGATGATATAAATTTTCATTATCACTTCCAACAAAATCTTAATATTTTTCTGTGATTGGGCAAAAACATGGCAGCTAGCCATTGCTATAAATAAATGTTGTGTTCTTCATCTTGGAGTAAACAATCCAAATCATAATTATCATTTGTACAATAATACTAAAATTTTCTTCTTATTGCGCATCAATAGCAGCAAAAGCCCTAAACAGAGTGGCTATTTTATTTAGGTCATTTCGTACCAAAGACATGAGTATTTTATTAAAAGCCTACAAAAGTTTTGTGCGTCCTCTTGTGGGGTTTGAAACCTACATTTGGAACCCTTACTACATTATGGACATTAATCAAGTTGAAAAAGTTCAAAGTACTTTTACTAGGCGTTCAGTGATGTTTTTTCCCTAAAGTCGACTATGAAACTCGAATTAAAGAGTTAAATCAAGACAAACTTTCAGTTCGTCATACTCAAAATGACCTAATGCTTGGTTACAAAATGTTAAATGGACAATTAAACATACTCACAGAAAAAATTTATTTCTTTAGAAACTAATACAAGAACCACAAACGGGCTTAAACTAAAAGGTCATCTCAATAGGTTAGGTGTTTCAAAAATTTTTTCCTCTAATCGCATAGTTAATTTATGGAATAAGCTCCCTTCTGTCCTAGTTTCTTCCGCATCACTTTTTAGCTTTAGAAACAAACTTTCAAGTCTGGTTTTATAATAGTATTTACTTATAAGGATTTTTATTTATCTATCATGTAAACAAATGTTTTTATAGTAATTTAAACTATAGCGTTTTCTTATTTTATCAGTACTGTTTATAGTCCAATTCATTGCATGTCAAAACCATTTGATTGTACTTATGTTTGATCTATAATTCATATATGTGATTTTTTTAGCATTTTTTATAATATAAGTATGTTACCAAATTGTAACTTTTGCAACAAATAAAAATTTTTTCTTCTTCTAAAACCGTAATGAAATGTATAAAAAAAATTTTAAAATATACATTTAAGCCTAAAAATTAAATTTAAAAATAAAAAATAAGGCTCCCTATCACAAGAGCACGGGGGGGGGGGGGGGGTAGGCACAGAGGGCTTAGGGGGGGGGGGGTGGGGGGGGGGGGGGTGGGGGGAAGGGTAGTTTGCTGGTCGCCCAGATACAGTACTACAAAACAGTCCTGGGTTTTGCAAAAAAGTACGCATGAACAGTACTGGAACAAAAAAGTACAGCACAGAAGAATATGGACACAAAAGAGTTCTGAGATATTACTTTCAGAAACTTACAAAGTTTACTGATCCACTTGGAAATTTGCATATCTAAGAAATCACCATGCACATTTTAAAGTATAGGTATCTGACTTAATTTTGGCCAGGCCTTAATTTCGGCCACCAATTTAGGGTGTTAGAAAATTGGCTTATTTTTAAAACCCAAAAAACTAGCACAAAAATAACTGGTTTAATGTTAAATAAAATGTTTTTGCAAAAGTTTTTTATTTAACTTATTCTACACTATCAAAATTTTTATACAAAAAGTGTATTTTTTGTAATTTTCTGGACTTTTGTGTTTAAACTGCATCAAATTTAGAACGAAGCATTATATAACCTTAAAATAATTAATTTTGAGGCTCGAAATTGTTAATTTATATGTTTTTGATATTTTCTTCAAAATCACTTTGCAATATGTTTAACTAAATGCGCATTTTAAGATTCCGTTAATTTCGGCCACATTAAAATTCACTCAAAACAATCTGTTTAACACGATTTTCAAAATTATTTGTACGAGTGGGGTTACATAACACATAATTCACTAGATTATATTAAATTATGAATAGACCGGAAGGAATTTCTCAAAAATAATATAGAAACACATTAAAAAATCACGTTATTTTCTTGGTGAAGGAATGTATTTATATGGTGAATATATTAAATATCAATGTCAATGGGTTTTCCCACCCAACACGGGTTTCCCCACCCAACACACCACTTAACACGATATAAAGTACCAATGTTTCAAAAACTTGTGAAAATAAATTAAACATAGGAAAAATGTCAGGTTATTTCCTTTGGCGGATGGATGCATTTATAAGAATCTCGTGGTATGCTGAAGGTCGCGCTGGCGTTTTTTTATTACGTAAACTTTCGTTTGTAGTTTTCGAAAAAAAGAGAAAGTTTTTTATTTCCAATAAGTTCTTTACGCATTAATTTACTTTAAAAAAACTTATCTAAATTAACTTAAATTTGATAAAAAAAACACTTTAATTAATATTTAACAAGTTTTTAGTTCTAATAAGTCTATTACGCGTCAATTTATTTTTGAAAAAACTTCTCCCAATAAACTTAAATCAGATTAAAAAACACTTTGATTATTGTATATTTTATTTTTTGTTTAAATTTCATCCCTGAGTTATCTAAAAACTTAACATAATTTTGAAAAATTAGAAAATGTTAAAATTAAATTTTAATTTTAATGATTTATTTCACAAAAATAGCGTGTTGTTAATTTGTCAAAATTGTTAATTTTCATGTTTTTGATATTTTCTTCAAAATCACTTTGCAAGATGTTTAACTAAATGCTCATTTTAGGATTCGGTTAATTTTGGCCACATTAAAATTCACTTAAAAGAATGTGTTTAACACAATTTTCAAAATTATTTGTACAAGTGGGGTTACATAACACATAATTCACTAGGTTATATTAAATTATGAATAGACCGGAAGGAATTTTTCAAAAATGATATAGAAACACATTAAAAAAATCAGGTTATTTTCTTGGCGGATGAATGTATTCATATGGAGAATATATTAAATATCAATGTCAATGGGGTTTCCCCACCCAACACACCACTTACCACGATATAAAGTACCAGTGCTTCAAAAACTTGTGAAAATAAATTAAAACATAGTAAAAATGTCAGGCTATTTCCTTTGGCAGATGGATGCATTTATAAGAATTACGTAGTAAACATCTGTTCGGGCTGGCGTAATCCAACTCCCAATTGGTTAGGTTTAAACTAAAGATTATTAAATTGCAGTAAAAAACTCAGGTTATTTTCTTAGTGGAGGAATGCAGTCAGATGTGAAACATCAAAGATATGCAAGGGTTGGTGTAGAATTATACCACTTCTTAACTTATTTAACGTCTTGTTTATCCTTAAAGTGGATAATTGTGGGTTCTGCAATTGGTTTTTTGTGTTTTGGCTTTTGTTTTTGTTTTTTTAAAACCTAAAAAGTGGCCAAAATTAAGGCGGATTTTGTTTTTTTTTGTTATTTTTAGGTTAAAAATATAAAAACACTCAATATAGTAGAAAAGAATTTTTATCAGGCTTTTTTTAAAGTTAGCTGGCTGTAGCAAAAGCCATTTTATGTTAAAATAATCTTTCACACCAAAAAAACGCTACAAAAAACCAATTGTTGTTAAAACTTGTGTTTTTTAAGGTTTTGACATAATTATTTAAAGTCTTGCTATTAGCTATAGGCACCTTGCACTGAATCTTAAATAAACATAAGATATAGAACACACAAACGTTGAGACTGTACGGAAAATACCATAATCATACAAATGTTCCCTGATATTGATTAGTGGAGGCATTGACGGGAAATAACCCGCTTATTATAACATCTGTAGCCATATATTTTTTTATTTTTACATGCAAATCTTAATTACACGTTCTAAAACAGACAATTTCTAATATAAGTCAACATACATAATCAGTGCGATGTCATTATTAAACACCCCAGGGTTTTGTTTTTCGCCTTTCGTCTTTTTAAAAAAAAAAACATTTGCATGATTATGGTATTTTCCGTACAGGCAGCAATGTTTGTGTGTTCTATATCTTATGTTTATTTTAAGTTTCAGTGCAAGGTTCCTATAAAAGTTTGCGGACGGGAAAAAATAAGTTATTTGTACCAAGAACAAGAACGTAAGGATAAATTTGCAACCTTTAAAAATATTTATCGTTCGTTTTAGCAATAGTTGTAGACAGTTTTTTCTAGGTGGCCGAAGTTAACGGCAGGCACCTTAACTTCGCCTACTTTTACAAAAAAGTTTAAACCTCCACTGATTTTTAAGTGTAACAGAAATTTTGAAATTTTGCACTGGAATAACAAAAATAGCTGTCATTTGATTTTTATACCAAATCCTGGCTCGATTAGAAGAGCCACAAAAAATTATCCAAAAAAAAACTAAAAAAGGGGCCGCAATTAAGTCAGTTACATTACTTCTTACTTATTCATTTTTGAGCCGCGGTAGTTGTGCTTGAATGCTAATAAAACACAAACAACAGGTTGTGGCTTCCACAAAAAAATTAATGGATTGAAATAATAATCTGGAGTTTTTTTTTGTGTTTTACCAAAATTGCAGTACCTACACTCTTAAAGTAAAGTAAAGTAAATTTATTGTTGCAAAGGTTACTGTTATGTAACATACTTACATTACAACAAAAATTATACAAAAATGTTACATCATTACAATTTATTTATACATCAGTAAGTGATAAAAACAAACAAAACAACCACAATCACGACAATAATAGCATTAGAACAATTACGACTGGACTGGGTATTAAAATTAGCATGGCAAAAACTATTCAGAAATTATTTAATTTATAAAACTAGATATTTTAAGACGAAAAATCTTAGGAGACTGTGATGAAACTATTTCTTTTGGGAGTGAATTCCATAATTTGGCAGCACAATTATTAAAAAAATACTTAGAAGTGTCAAGTCTACAAAATTTTTCTTTTAATTTAAACCCATTATTATGTGTACGCGTATTATTATCAAAAGACAAAAATTTATCAACAGGTAGATCTATCATGTTATTAAGCATTTTGTAACATTTAACAAAATGCTTAATAACATGATAGATCTACCTGTTAATAAATTTTTGTCTTTCGATAATAATACGCGTACACGTAAATTAAAAGAATTAATTAAAAAAAAATTTTGTAGACTTGACACTTCTAAATATTTTTTTAATAATCGTGCTGCCAAATTATGGAATTCACTCCCAAAAGAAATAGTTTCATCACAGTCTCTTAAGATTTTTCGTCTTAAAATATCTAGTTTTATAAATTAAATAATTTCTGAATAGTTATGCCATGCTAATTTGTAACACGTAATAACATCATTTTGTTTTCTTCAAGATTCAAGCTTTTTTAAGCTCTTAGGCTATCATGCTCCGAAGTAACGATCATTTAAACAAACCCTCCGAAGCTGTGCCTCTAAAATGAATTATATATAGCTTAGTTTCAAAATGTTCATGTTATTTAACAACTTTTAGGATTATTTTTTGGTTTTCATCATTGTTCAAAAATTTTAAGTCAGCTAGAACATAAAATACCACTCTTAACTTATTTACTAAATTATCTTGAAAATGTAGTGATGCTTTGTGTTTATGAAAGTCCTTCAACGATTCAGAAACCGGCGTTCCAGAGCTCTACATGGAACATGGGTATTCGTTATATGCCAAATAAATCATGTATTCTATCATAATTAAAACATATAGTCAACTGTGAATTTAAACTTGGTTCTTTGCATGTTCTTTTAATGGTACATACAAAACAAATGACAAAGTCACAGTTTTAAACTCCACTATAGGTTTTTAAATTGATTGTTATTAAATAATAAATATTCATTTTTTGCTTAATGAAACTGTTTATTTTTAGGGTCTTTCGGATTGTTGGGTGGGGTAGTTTCTAAGTTTAGACTGGTGTAAACATTTAAAAAATTTTGAAATTTTGAAAATTTTAGAATTCCGGCTTTTACTATTTTTATTGGTACCACAATTCTTAAAAAATATTTCTGGCGTATAAAACTCAAATCTATATTCTAACTTAGGATTTTTAATAAACGGTAAATTTTGTTTGTTTTTAGTTTCATTTACTCAAATTACACAGGCCAAAGGGCTCACAGTGCCGCTTACACTCACTATGTACTTATAAAAAAATTCAAAGAACTTTATTAATACGTTTATTAAAAATAAAAGAGTTATACTAAAATAGCTATACAAAGCTGCTAATTGATTTTTATCGTAATTAAGTTAATAGTAATCATGGCAGCTGTTAATAGTAATCATTTTAACATTAAGATAATTCTTCAGTACTCTTTTGTGTCAGTACTGTTTTGAGTCAAACGCAAACTCTGAAAACGTGAAGACAGTTAGACAGTACTTTTTTGTGCTAGTACTGTTTTGTGTCAGAACTGTTTTTCGTCAGAGTCGCGTGGTGCAGCAAACAGCAATAAACACAGAACTTTTATGTGGCGTACTGTTTTTTGACAATACTGTTTTGTGGCCTACTTTTTTGTGCATACTCTTTTGTAAAACCCGGGTCTGTTTTGTGGTAGAGTTGTGCTAGTAAGCAAATTTACAACTACTAAGTTAACTAGTAAGTTAATGGTCCAAAATTTTGAACAAGTAAAATAACTAGTACGTTAATGGTCCAAAATTTTGAACTAGTAAGTTAACTAGTAAGTTAATGTGTAAAAAAATATTCTAGTAAGTTAACTAGTAAGTTACTGGTCCAAAATTTTAAACTAGTAAGTTAATGGTCCAAAATTTTGAACTAGTAAGTTAACTAGTAAGTTAATATCCTAAAATTTTAAACACGTAAGTTAATTTTTCAAAATTCTATTATGTTTTGGTTATAATTTGAACTAATACACTAGTTATTTACCTAAATTTGATAAAAAAACGTAATTAAAAAACATTGTTAAAAAATATCATACCTACACCCCCAGTAAAATAATTCATTTACATGGGAACTATATAACTGTATTCAACTTCAATCCGGGCATTTGAAAAAAATATATAGAAAAGTAGGAAAGAATAGATTTTAAGAAACCTACTCATATTAATTTTTGACACCGCTAAATCTTAATTTTTTTAACAATTTAAACAGTGGAGATTTTTTAGCAACCATCAGAAAATTGATGCTTTCGGGATCGTCAAAAATTTACGTTGGAACAGGATAAATTTGTTACATATGTTTTCTTATGTATTATGTCGAAATTAAGCAAAACATACAAGGGGAAGTTAGAACCTTGAATAAAAACCAGCTGATCTTTATTTCCAACGGTTTTTGTTGTCATTCTGAATAATTTTATTAATTATCATATTAATAGTAAATAGAAAATCAAAAACATAGATTTTGGTATGTAAAAAAACGCGCCCAATTTCTTGTCCAAAAGATTTAAATATTTTGCAAAGTCACCTTTAAGAAATGAAGTTTGTAGCGCTAAGAAAATGTCTTAAAAATTGTTTTTCTATGTCCACTTGGCACTCTCTGTTGTCAGTGATGCTCCTTTGAACACAAAAGATATAATATAGAAACGCGATTTAAATCAATTTAATGGTCAGGAGTTTTTAGCGCCGTTAAAAAGAATTTTAAGCCTTTTGAAAAGTTTTTGGATTTGGAGCCGCGGAAATAGGAACTTGAAGCGAAAAATGAAAAAAAATGTTTTGGTGTTTGGTTTAGAATTTGATTTAGGCAAAGGAATAGATTTCAGTAAGTTTACACTTTCGGATCTAAGTTCACCATTTCCAACAAATTGATAGCTCAAGGTGCCTTCTTTATTATAAACACAATTAAGAATACAATATTCAAATAAAAAAAATGAAACAAATTTTAACTCCCAAAAATAATTTGAAACTTAATTATTCTAATGAAAAAAAACGTGGAATTTTTTAAAAAATATATTTTATGTAAAGCAAAACTATATATAAATGAGTGTTTTACAATTTTGATTTAAATTTTACTTTCCTTTATTCAATTTTTTGAATAACCGATTCACTGCCGAAGTTTTGCATTAAAAATTTTGTATGTTTTTTAATCAATCAAAACAATATAAAATTTATTTGGTTTGCATTTGAAATAGATCTTCAGGTTGTATTGCGTGCAAATTTTTACTAGTTTAGTTCTAACAGCTGCTAGTTATTAAACTAGTAAAAAAAGCCATGGAGAACTAATTTTATTTTCGCCAAGCTAAATAATAATTTATAAAATCAAGCAATCAAAAAACATGTAAAATACGTCAATAGTATGTATTTTCAGGTTTTTACCAACAATTGATGCACGAAATAAGCGAAATTTAACATTGGCCTGTCTAGATCGATTTATTCACTCCTATGCCAGCAACTAGTTTAACGAACTAAAGATGAATTCTATCAGGGTGAAAATAGATGAGTGGTAAAGTAACCACTCGTTCTTTATAAAAATATCACGTGCAAAGAAACACATGACGCAACTAAATAATAATTGGTTACAAAACCACTGAAAACTTTTTTTTAATTTTTTTCGCTCACGGGTTTATTGTTTATTTCTTCCTGGCGGAGAGCGGTTACGCCCTTAATTTCAGCCTGGAAGACGTTCGCTTTAGTAAAAAAAGCCATGGAGTACAAATTTTATTTTCATCAAAACTACTGTTCATTTATAAAATCAAACAATCAAAAAACAGTAAAAATCAGTAATACTATGTTTTTTCAGGCTTTTTTCGACACCCAATGGACAAAATAAGCTATAATTTAACACTTTTGCCTATCCAGCTCGATTTTTTTATTACCATTTCAACAACTAGTTAAAATAGGCATGGAAAACAGATTTATTTTCTCAGAAACAAATTTTTTTATAAAAACAGCCAGAGAAAAAAAATTCCAAGCGCATTATTAAATCGCTTTAAAATCATAAGTTTCGCCAATAATTTGCTACAAAAAGGTTAAAATATGTTTGACTCTGAAATCTGAAATATATAACCGCCAATACCAATTTTTCGGTTTCCTGTGTTACAATGTTTCCTGGTCCATTTAATCGGTCTTTGAATATAACTTATAACATATAATCCTATACTGTTTATAATTAATTTTTTGTTTGTGTGTTGATCGGTTTTTTACAACCGATATACAGATTTAGTGACGTTTTTACCCTTTAATATTGTGCTCTGGAGCGCCCGCCATTTAAAGCAGAGAAAGTTTTGGAGCTCCGCCGTTTAAATCAGCGATTTTAGGCTTGTTTAAGCTTGAAATTCAGTTTAAGTTACTGTATGTACATTTTTAAAAGTATTTTCATTCTTTTAAATAAGTTTTGAAAACGACAAATTATTTTTAACCATTTCCCTTTAATTATTCATGAAATTAGTACAAAACTAGGGCAGAGCTCCGGGGCTCCAGAATTGTTTTGGGGCTCTTAAAAACGAAGCTTTGAGGAACATCACTAAACGGAATGCTCACAAAATTTAGCACAATTATACTTTAGTTTGACCAACAAAATAGAGTAACTTAATCAACAAAACTTTTTTTTTGATTAACGAACCTTTTTGAAATTCGTTTTTTGCAAAAAAAGGGTAGCTGACATAATTTCGGCCACGCCTTAATTTCGGCCACCAATTCAGGGTGTTAGAAAATTGGCTTATTTTTAAAATACAAAAGAACTAGCACAAAAGTAACTGGATTAATGTTGAATCAAGTGTTTTTACAAAATTTTTTTATTTTTATTATTCTACATTATCAACATTTTCACGCAAAAAGTGATTTTTTATGATTTTCTTAATTTTCGCTTTGTGTTTAAACTGCATCAGATTTAGAACGAAGCAATAAATAACCTTAAAATATCTTCTATTTTGTTAATTTTAAGGCTCAAATTTGTTAATTTTCATGTTTTGATATTTTCTTCAAAATTATTTTGCAATGCGTTTAACTAATTGCGCATTTTAAGATTCCGTTAATTTTGGCCACCTTAAAATTTAGGTGAAAGAACCTGCCGTTTTTTGCTGTTTTTAAATATCATTGTACTACCGTATTTCCAAAGAATTTTTTTCTCGTTTGACTTTGTTTTGACGTTTTTTAGGCCAAAAATAAAAATTGAAGAAAAAATAAAAGTTATCAAAACTTGTTTTTTTTAAGATTTTGACATAATTATTTAAAGTCTTGCTAATAACTATTAAAGTTCGCAAACGGGAAAAAATAAGTTATATGTACCAAGAACAATACCTAAGGGTAATTTTGCAACCTTTAGAAATTTTTATTGTTCGTTTAAGCAATAGTTATGGCCAGTTTTTTATAGGTGGCCGAAATAAATGGCACGCGCCTTAACTTCGGCCACTTTAAAAAAAAGTTTACACCTTCACTGATTTTTAAGTGCAACAGAAATATTCAAATTTTGTACTGGAATAACAAAAATAGCTATTGTTTGATTTTTAGGCCAAATTTTGGCTTGATTGAAAAACCAGTAAAAACTTAATCAAAAAAAATAAAAAAAAAGGTGGCCGAAATTAAGTCAGATTAAGTACTTTAAATTAATTTATGAAAAAAAACAAAACCCTCGGAAAATAAGCTCGCTTTGTGCATAATTAGAAATTTAATTTTTCTTTTAATTTTTAACTAAACAGTAAAAATTTGTTTTAATGTATGTTATTTTTTGGTTTAAATTTTAAACTCAGAAAAAAGAAAATAAAAACACAAAAAATGAACATGGAAATTTGTACTAATATGACGCGCTGTTAAGTGAATTTCCTGTGTCGCAGAAGAGATCTTCCCCCAACTCCGCCACCGTTTATTCAGTGCCTGTCCTAAGCCAGGATCAAGAAGGAGGATTACAGAGGAACTTGTGGCAGTTTCTCTGTAAATTTTTTTCTACGCGGGATGCCTGCAGCCAGTATTATCTTTTAAAGATGTCGTCGTTAAACGGCTAGAAGAAAAGCGTGACGGAAGTCCCTACACTACGATTGCTGACAAGTCTGTCGCAGTTCTGCCGCTCCTAATGAAGATCATGGATCAGAAGGATAATTGGAACATTTTCCTAGCAGCCAAAGGAACAGCGAATCATAGACATTACGGAAGCAACATTCTCCGCCACAAGAGCAAACAGCAGAAGAAGAAGACCTTCCCCCCTATTTTTCCTCCCCCCCCGGAAGATTTATTCCAGTGCGCTCTAGAATAGATCTTCTCCCGGAAGATTTATTCTGATTTACGCCAGAATAGATCTTCCCCCCTCAGAATAGTTATCCTCCCCCAGAAGATGTATTCTGGTTAAATAAATCTTTCCCCCTTAAAAATTTGCATAAATTTAAAACATGATATGCGAGATTTTGTTTGTAAAAATTTTTTAACACAGAATGTTAAAATGTTACATTTAGAAAAAAATAGTTTGTATTTTAATAAAAATAAACCTTAAATTTAATTGTTATTAATTCCAAAAATAGTTAGCATTGACATTAATAAGTAACTATTATTTAGCCGTTTTTCGGAAATAAAAAGAATACATTTGCATTAGTTCGTTTTGTTCGAGTACATAAAAAATATGCCATAAGTAAATAAACTACGAATATTTTTTTAGATAATTAATATCTCAAAATAAAGACTTTTTCTTTTAATTTTATCAATTTTTAAAACAAAGTATAGCAAAAAAAGCATGAAAAAGTTACACCAGTTTAATTTCTTTCCAATTGTATTTGATTAATTGTTTACCTTCAGTTTTTACTTTTATTAAAACATAATATATAGACAAAAAATTGAAATAAAAAGAAATAAAATCTCGAATTATGTGTACCCATAAGTTTTTAAATTTTTTTTAATTTAAAATTTAATATAAAAACAAAAAAACCTTCTTCATATTCAGCAGTTCATTCGACATTAAACAGGTTGAAAGTTTTTTTTTGGTTGTTTAGGTTGATTTTTAGGTTTTGCTTTTTTAGGAAAAAGTTTTTTGTCTTTAATCAGGAAGTGATTATTTTTGGAAGACATGCCGAATTTATTTTTTCTCGCGCCGCCAAAATTTTTCTTTGAGTTTTAACTTTTTTCATATGTTACTTAATATTTTAAACAGTTAATAATTTGATATTAAGGTTTCTGTTTAGGCTTGTTTAGGGTGTTCGCATTTCAGCTTTATACAATCGAAATTTTTAATTTAAGCAAAACCTTGAAAAGCTGTTTATTTAAAAAAGGCAGGTTTTTTTAAATACCCCTTACATCTCAAATGCTTTATTAGAATAAAATTTATTTTTTTAGTGTTTATCACTAATTCTTTGATATGAAACCTCAAGTATTTTTTAAGAATTTTTGATTAAAAGAAAAAAAAAACGAAATGACTTGAAAAATAGAATACAATGGATGTTGCTTTTGATATGCAAATACTTGTTAAATGATTTATAACAAGGGGGAAAGATTTATTTTAGAGTGAACACCAGAATAAATCTTCCCCTTTATGTGAGCAATTTTAAGGAAATTTTTGCTGTATGCTTTAACAGGGGGGGGGAATAAATATTCTGAGGGGGGGAAGATCTGTTCTGGCGTAAACCAGAATAAATCTTCCAAGGGGGGGAAGATCAGTAATGTGGGAAGATCTATTCTATGACACCGGCATTTAGCAAAATAAATGATATTATGTATGTATTTTCACAACTTAAAGCTAGTTGACCTCAATTGAATTGTCTATTTAGCAAAATTGAATCGTCTATTTAACAGCAATTTAAAATTTTCAAGTAAAAACTGTTTAATATTAAAAATAAAATTGTTTTGTTTATCAAATTACTAAATTTGAAAAAAATTCCTTTTTTATAGGCTAAAGTTTACTAAAATTAGTATTTTGTGAAAAAAGCGCGAAACAAAAAAAAAAATTCCGTGTTCCAATTAGTTTTTTAACACTTCATAACTGCACAATTGTGATTGGTCTTCTGTTTGTAAACTTACGAGTTCAGCCAGATATAAGTCAACTAGAGTCAGCCCCATTAAAAAAGCAGGCCCTGTTTAAAAAAAATTGTAATATCAAGATCAATTGCCTCAATTGGGTCCGGCACAAAAGAGTCCCGGCACAAAAGAGTCCTGAAAAAAATTGCAGCTGGCACAAAAGAGTCCTGGCACAAAAGAGTCCCGGCACAAAAGAGTCCTGGAGAAAATGCGTTCATGTGCCCAAGCGCTGCGAGCCCTGAGGTCGGCTCAAAAAAGTCCTGGCATAAAATCAATTTTTTACAGCTAACATACAATGTTTATATCTCAGCTGTCTTCCAGTTTTTTTTTGTTTTTA
>JASAMX010009743.1:0-31034 GCA_030248175.1 Microlaimidae sp. YZB2_3 | reverse complement strand
TCGCGTCCAGTACCCTCGTGTCAAGTACCCTCGTGTCCCAGACCCTCGCGTCCAGTACCCTCGTGTCCAGTACCTTCGTGTCCTAGAATCATATTTAAGGCTTCGTCCTGAAATAACTCCCTTAATTTAAATATGTGATTTTTTTCGCGCCTTTAGTTTTTTGACCTTCGCGCTTTTTTTTCATTCTCACAAGCAATCAAATAAATGTGAAATTTATACTCGTTCAAATTACTAAATTTTCCTTAAACTATTTAATTTTATATATAGTTTTTCCAGTGTAATAATATTTTAAAGTTGAATAAAGCCAAATATAAAGCTTTTAGAAGGTTCAAAATTCAGCAAAAATAACCCTGAATCCATTACTTATTTTGCTGTAGATGTTTGCTGCAAATATTTTCTTTTGTTTTTTAAATTATTTTGCTTTAATATTTCAACAAATACCACACCAAACTCTACAATCAAGGTTTGCAACAGAAATGACATACTATACTAATGAACAAAACTATAAAAAAACATATATTGCGAAGAATTACTTTTTTTTTGAAATTTATGATAAATTTCGAAAAGACCTTAGAAATCGCAAAAGAATTCCAAATTTGAAAATGTGGTTAGCAAAAACTTTAAGCCTCAAAATTAATTCAACTTGAAGAGACGCCTAGCATGGCTGCACCTTGTACGAGTAGTTCAAGAATCTAACGAAAGCTTACGAATATGTTATCAATCACATAATTAAAGATAGACCACGTTTAATCACCATTGTTACGCTTGTAGTAATTTTATCATGTTGATTGCAATACAAGTCTTGTTTGTAAAATTTAATAATTTATTAAGAGAAACAAAATCGACCACAACAAATTAAAATTTAAAAAAACGAGTAGTTTTTAAAAATTAAAATCATAGGACTGAACTGAGACAAAAAAACAATAGCTACTAATACTACAGCTACAAAAACGAAAAAAACAAAGAACAAAAAAATAAAAAAAAGAGCAAAAGAAAGGACTCGATTTGTGCCACGACTTTTTTTTGCCAACTGCCATTTTCTTTATATCTCTCTTTAGTGTCGGACCTAGGTAAAGAGGATTATAAAACTAGAAAAGAGAGGGCCCTCCGACTTTTTTCTAAGTAGAATTGCGATAAAAAATAATGAAAACTAATATTATAACAATAGAGAAAAACAAATAAAAAAAAATTATTTATTAAAAATACCTTATACAAAATTAAAAAAGTTTTACAAATATAAAAAGAAAAAAATTTTTAGAAAGTAGAACAAGAGATGAGTAAATTAGTTGATGAGAAAAGGTATAAATCCTGTTTCCGGTTAATAGCTTTCATACCACAAAAGCATACCACAAAGAATTCATCTTGGCTGCTAAAATTAATTTGAGGGGGGGATGGTTTTCTTATTACAAAATATTTGAATAATTTCTAGTTTTTTATGATAAATAAAACTGTAATGTTGGGAAATTTCTTCAGAAAAACATTAAATTACTTTATGTTTCGAAACCACGACGGTTTCTCTTTTTCAAAAGAATGGTTTTTCCATAACAAGTATAGAATAAATAAATTTAGACATAAATACTTTTAAAAAACATGTCAATAAAACGTATACGGCTATATAACAAAAACTTTCGACTGTTTTTCAAAACATTTTAAACAAGCAAGATAATAAAAAAACATTTTTGGTAAAAACATAACAGTAATTTAAACGCAGTTTAATAAAATAAAAGTAAAAAGTTTTTGTAAATAATGGGAAGAAGAAAACAGGAAACAAAAACGAATCATTAAAATGTCCAAATAGTTTAATACATTAAACAGGTTTTTCTTATGTGCCAAAAAAATGCAAAAAAGTCTGAGAAAAGAACAATTAAAGGATGCAGGATTCTCGGTTGGTCTTAGATTATTTGTATACGGACAAAAATCGTAGTGAGGAGACTGTAAATTGGTGAACTTTGTGGGTAGCCACTTTCAAGATGCTGATATTAATGCCAGATGGATTTCACTTTCGGCTACATTTAGTGAAACGCGCTAAAAAATCAGTACATCCTGCGGTGATGCGTGGTAGGCTAAAATACGACTGTTTGAAATTTTAAATGCAAAACCAATGACATGGTACCCGCGTTGCACTCCCACTTTTGAATGTGGAGCGAAATTGCTGCTTGAAATGGTTTTATTTGCACGCGCGGCGAACGCCGCGATTACTGTAATTTGAATATGGCGAAGTGCGCATTTGAAAGCTGGGCGGAATGACAACTTAGTGTTTAGCGATAAAAACAAAAGAATTATAAAACCTACCACGCACTCCCCGCCAGAATATCTTTAAATTTTTTAGCGCGTTCACTAAATGTAGCCAAAAGTGAAATCCATCTGGCATTAATATCAGCATCTTGAAAGTGGCTACCCACAAAGTTCACCAATTTACAGTCTCCTCACTACGATTTTTGTCCGTATACAAATAATCTAAGACCAACCGAGAATCCTGCGTCCTTTTATTGTTCTTTACTCAACTTTTTTGCATTTTTTGGCACATAAGAAAAACCTGTTTAATGTATTAGACTATTTGGACATTTTAATGATTCGTTTTTGTTTCCTGTTCTTCTTCCCATTATTTACAAAAACTTTTTCTTTTATTTATTAAACTGCGTTTTAATTACTGTTATGTTTTTACCAAAAATGTTTTTTTATTATCTTGCTTGTTTAAAATGTTTTAAAAAACAGTCGAAAGTTTTTGTTATATAGCCGTATACGTTTTATTGACATGTTTTTTAAAAGTATTTATGTCTAAATTTATTTATTCTATCTTTGTTATGGAAAAACCATTCTTTTGAAGAAGAAACCCGTCGTGGTTTCGAAACGTGAAGTAATTTAATGTTTTTCTGAAGAAATTTCCCAACATTACAGTTTTATTTATCATAAAAAACTAAAAATTATTCAAATATTTTGTAATAAGAAAACCATCCCCCCCTCAAATTAATTTTAGCAGCCAAGATGAATTCTTTGTGGTATGCTTTTGTGGTATGAAAGCTATTAACCGGAAACAGGATTTATACCTTTTCTCATCTACTAATTTACTCATCTCTTGTTCTCTTTCTAAAAATTTTTTTCTTTTTTTTTATATTTGTAAAACTTTTTTTAATTTTGAATGAGGTATTTTTAATAAATAATTTTTTTTATTTGTTTTACTCTATTGTTATAATATTAGTTTTAATTATGCTGTTTCGCAATTCTACTTAGAAAAAAGTGGGAGGGCCCTCTCTTTTCTAGTTTTATAATATTCTTTTACCTAGGTCCGACACTAAAGAGAGATATAAAGAAAATGGCAGTTGGCAAAAAAAAGTCGTGGCACAAATGAGTCCTTTTCTTGCTCTTTTTTTTATTTTTTTGTTCTTGTTTTTTTCGTTTTTGTAGCTGTAGTATTAGTAGCTATTGTTTTTTTGTCAGTTCAGTCCTATGATTTTAATTTTTAAAAACTACTCGTTTTTTTAAATTTTAATTTGTTGTGGTCGATTTTGTTCTTCTTTTAATAAATTATTAAATTTTACAAACAAGACTTGTATTGCAATCAACATGATAAAATTACTACAAGCGTAACAATGGTGATTAAACGTGGCCTATCTATAATTATGTGATTGATAACATATTCGTAAGCTTTCGTTCGATTCTAAAACTACTCGTACAAGGTGCGGCCATGCTAGGCGTCTCTTCAAGTAGAATTAATTTTGAGGCTTAAAGTTTTTGCTAACCACATTTCAAATTTGGAATTCTATTGCGATTTCTAAGGTCTTTTCGAAATTTATCATAAATTTCGAAAAAAAAGTAATTCTTCGCAATATATGTTTTTTTATAGTTTGTTCATAGTATAGTATGTCATTTATCTTGCAAACCTTGATTGTCAAGTTTGGTGTGGTATTTGTTGAAATATTAAAGCAAAATAATTTAAAAAACAAAAGAAAATATTTAGCAAACATCTACAGCAAAATAAGTAATGGATTGCGGGTTACTTTTGCTGATTTTTAAACCTTCAAAAAGCTTTATCTTTGGCTTTATTCAACTTTTAAAATATTATTACACTGGAGAGACTATACCTGCAATTTAATAGTTTAAGGAAAATTTAGTAATTTGAACGAGTATAAATTCCGCATTTTCTGATTGCTTTGTGAATGAAAAAAAAGCGCGAAGGTCAAAAAACTGAAGGCGCGAAAAAATCACATATTTAAATTAAGGGAGTTATTCAGGACGAAGCCTTAAATATGATTCTAGGACACGAAGGTACTGGACACGAGGGTACTGGACACGAGGGTACTGGACACGAGGGTACTTGACACGAGGGTACTGGACACGAGGGTACTGAGCAAAGAAAAAATACGTTTGGCACAAATATGTAAATTTTTTAAACTGAATGAGCTGAAATAAATTTTAATCATAAGTCGGTTCGTTTTTAATTATAAATAACATTTTGCTTGCTTTAATATAATGCAATTTAATAATAAAAAAACTTCGTGTATTGTTTAAAAAACATCATACTAATTGAACGAAATTTTTAAAGGTCATTTTACACACAATTTATACAGCGGACTTTTAATAAAAACAATAATAATGTTTACAACTTTCTCCAAAGCTCTGGAGCTTCGAATCAAAACTCTCCCTTTGCAAAAAAATTACAGAATTAATATTAAACAATCATGAGTGGAATGAGAACGCCAAGAAGTTATTTAATTACTGTTTTTTCTAAAATTTATACTCATATGAAAATACGAAGCGAATTGCACAGTTTTTTGCTGTAATTTTTTATTTTCTTTTCATCGACTTTTGATTAAATTAAATGATTTTTTGATAAAATCTTTAGAAAAAATAACTTCCGCAAAAATAGATTTCAGTAGTAGAACTGTAAAAAATATCTTTTTGGCTTTTTTAGTCCTCTCTAGATTAGAGAAATCACTTGAACACATGTTGACCATTTAACAAGACAAACAAAATGTGCTTTTGAAATCCAAAAACATACAAATTGTTAGATTTTTCATGCATGATATTTTATGCAATTACATTTAAGTATAGAGTCGTGAGTAAAATAATCCAACAACGGATCTTTGGGAGTCTTTAAAGCCCACTATTGCACATCAAACTTTATTTTCCTAAGCCTAAGCAAAACCCAAAAAATAAGCTAAACTTTCTAATAATATTTTAATAATAGTGTGCTTTTAAAAAATACCGAATAATTTAGTTTTAAAAAAGGCAAGCAATTGTTTTTTGGTAAATATTTTACTAAAATGTTTTTGCAAGGTTATTAATACAAGATTTATTTGCAATTATTTTTTTCCGAAGGCATTATTAAAAATTCATTTTTCTACACACCACGAAAAATAACCACAAAAATGTTTTGACAGCACAATCAAGGCATAACAGCAACCTTAATGTTTATTATCTTTCGAGTCGTCTCATAGCTTCTCAGCATTTTTAAAGCTAGTTATTATTTTTTTTAAATGCACAAAAATGAAGACAAATAACACGAAAATCTTTGAATGTTATGAAATTATTATTTATGTTTTATATCTTCTCAATAATTTTTTCTTATAATCTTATCTTTTATAAGTCAGTTAAACAAAGTAAATGATTTTTAAGTAAGACAAACTATTGTTATGCAATATGTTTATCCCGCTTTATGCGGGAAAGTTATGTTTTTTGCTCGTCAGTACCCTCGAGTCCAGTACCCTCGTGTCCCCCTTTGCATAATGAATCGATTTTGCTGCGAGGTTGTGGTGAACGCAATTTTTTTAAGCCCAGTACCTACGTGTCCAGTACCCTCGTGTCCAGTACCCTCGTGTCCAGTACCCTCGTGTCCAGTACCCTCGTGTCCAGTACCCTCGTGTCCCGTTCCCCTTAAATATGTATATACATTTGACTTTATAGGTAGTTTTTATTTTTAAATTAAAGTGGTTTAAAATAACGCACAACAAATTTAAGGAATAACTAGACTTTTGATTACTTATTTAAAGGCTAAAGCTCAAAAGCTCCGGACCTTCCTTCTTTTTAAATTGATAATAAGCTTGGAGCATTGTATTTGGAAATATGAACATTTGAAACACTACTCTAAAACCATCTGAACTCACTGTCAAAATTCCATTTTAATGAACAAAAATTTTTAGCGAGATTTGAAGGATTGAAAAATGAAAAATTTTCTTTATGTTAATATGACAAAAAATCATCAAAATAAGTCGAAATAAAATAAGGACTGGACTCTATCCAATGCACTTTCTTCAGGTCTAAAATTTATTAATGGTCAATGAAGCTGAAAAAACTTGGAGTTGAAACTTGGAGCCAAAAATAGGGAATTTGGAGCCGTAAGTCGGGAAGTTGGAACCGAAAGTAAAAATCGCTAAAACGCTTACCTAAGCCATGTCCCGGCTCACACCGGAGTGGCGACTGACAAGTGACGCGTTCCGCGCGCGTTTACATCATTACACCGTCATGTTGCTACGGTCTGAACGGTGTGTGCAATGCTTCACTTGTTAGCTGGCAATCCGGTGTGAACCAGCCTTAGGCGAAGCCTAAATCTAAACTTAATTTTTCTTAAGGGCTCTAAGTTCCCATTGTCGGTGACTCCAAGCTCCCAAAAATTTCCGATGGCTTCAAGTTTACCGCTTGTGGCTCTAAAGACCCTTTACCATAAAATTTGACTAATTGTTTTTGTTGATTTATTAACACATAACTTTTTATTTTTATTTAGTTTGGTGTTTTTATGTAAATTGTTTTTTATTCAGATTAGTAAAGGATTTATGTATGCATGATGCACGTATTAACTACGCATAGAACAGGGGCTTACGAAGATTATTGAAGCGATAAACTTTTCAGAAATAACTAATCATACTTATGCTTTAACTACGCGTCTAATAATAAAAAATATACATAGCAGGTGATATGTTAGACATTTATTTATCAGTCTGATTAAAGGATTTTTATTAGAAAAAAATTCAAGATAAATAATAATATCTTCTAAAATATTACCGAGACTGATTGTTTACTTTCTTATTTAATGATAGCGCGTTGAAATTCATTTCAAACCAAATCTGTTGGTTTATATCTGAATAATGTTTATAAAACCAGAAAAAGACTTTTAAAATTTATAATTTCGAGTAATACAATTTAAAATGTTGATATACCAAATGTCGGTAGTAAGTTTCAAGTTACAAACGGGCTAGATTTAGTGATATTGTGTTGGTAAAATCTATGTCTTAGTATCTTAAACTAGCCTTGAAAAATGCTCTAAGAATAGAGCAGGAAAAAGGGGCGATTTTTCCCCGGGCGTATGTTTAGACAGAAAAGATGTAGACTAGTCTGAGATGGACATTATGTGGACTATAGGAAATTTGCATTTGGTTTGGCCAGCTGCTCACTAAATAAAAATTTCTACGATATGATAATGATTTGTTTATACATTGATCTAATCACACAGCACTGTTGCATTTTTTTTAGTTTGATGAAATGTCAATTGAAAAAATCATACTCACAGCAATCTTTGACAAGCGCGAAATCGCCACTTTTTCAATTAGAAGGTTATATTTGTATGTTAAGAAACAACTATAAATTTGAAAAAGTGACGATTTCGCGCTTGTCAAAGATTGCTGTGAGTATGATATTTTCAATTGACATTTCATCAGACAAAAAAAATGCCACAATGCTGTGTGATTAGTTCAATGTATAAACGAATCATTGTCATATCGTAGAAATTTTTCTTTAGTCAGCAGCTGGCCAAACCAAATGCAAATTTCCTATTGTCCACATAATGTCAATCTCAGACTAGTCTACATCTTTTTCTGTCTAAACATACGCCCGGGGAAAAATCGCCCCTTTTTCTGCTCTATTCTTGGAGCATTTTTCAAGGCTAGTCTACCACTTTTTTCAATAAAATTTATAAAAATAGCCCAATAAGCTACAGTTTTTTAGCTGCGCAATGGCATAATATGTTTATAATCATTCTGTTGCCGAGATAAAATTAAAAAAATAATAAGAAGAAGATGAATTTAAATTACAAAATTAACCCACGTTGTTTAATTATAGTTAGTGCGGTGCAGATGCGCTCCAGACAAAGTTTACCTACGTTCTCTAAATATAGTTGGCGCGATGCCGTGCGCCAATGATTGCAATTATAATTTTTAAAGTAAAAATAATAATAATAATAATAAGATGATGAACATGAATAACAAAATTTACTCACGTTGTCTAAGTATAGTTGGCGCGGTGCCGTGGGTTAAATTGCAGTTGGCACCCCGCACCACCGATGATTAGCGGCGCGTGGCGCTCCCGCGCCACCGACGCTTATTATTATTTTTTAATAAATAAAACTTTGAATTAATTTTGTCATCAGTAATGCAAGAATTAAAAAAAAGTACTCTGTTGTTTTTGCCGTTTTCCGCGCGGTTGAAGCAGATGGCGCTGGGAACTGGCGCCGTTTCTGCCACCAATTAAAACCGGTCTGCTATTTTTGTGCGGTTTTTATGAGGGGATGTTGGTTGTCTGCTCTGTACAATCCTTATTGTTGCCAAAAGGCTGTTATTGTGCGGTTTGGAGTTTTTATTTGTCTAATTTTCATTTTTTTATTTTGATCAATAAATCGATAACAAGGACCTAAATGAAAAAAGTGCTTCCTAAGAAAGTTGCGTAATTCCTTCTTCTTTCTAATGAGCCCATGTTTATTTTTGATCAATCAGTAACGAATGAGGAATATCGTTTTTAAGAATGGAGCGTTGGAATAATAAGAAGAAGAAGAAGAAGAAGAAGAAGAAGAAGAAGAAGAAGAAGGTTCTGAATTTCAAAATTTACCCACGTTCTCTAATTATGGTTGGCGCGGCGCCACGGGGCTAAATCGCCCCGTGGCGCTCCCGCGCCACCCATGAAAAACATGTTCTTCTCCATGGTGAAAAAACACAATTTAAAAAAAAAGTTAATATCCTTTTATTTATCACGACGTGACTTGATTAGCCCATCGATTATCGTTTGCGTAAACAGCTTTTAGCAAAGGTGGACAATACGATGATTCGGGACAAAGGTGTGACACTCGTGTTTAACAAACGCGGCCATGCGAAAGACAACCAGCGGACGGACGGGCGTCATCGTGACAGACGGGTGTCATCGTGACAGACGGGTGTCATCGTGACGGACGGGTGTCCGCGTGGCGGACGGGTGTCATCGTGACGGACGGGTGTCATCGTGACAGACGGGTGTCAATGTGACGGACGGGTGTCATCGTGACGGACGGATGTCCTCGTGACGGACGGGTGTCATCGTGACGGACGGGTGTCCTCGTGACGGACGGGTGTCATCGTGACGGACGGGTGTCCTCGTGACGGAGGGTGTCATTGTGACGGACAGGTGTCATCGTGACGGACGGGTGTCACGATAAATAGTTAGAAAACCATGTTTCTAAAGATATTTATTTAATCTTCTTGGCTGGCTTCCAAACCTTTAGCTCAGCATTCTCAAGAAAATAATATAGATGTAATGCATAAATAAAAAGAATATCCTTTACAGTGAGAGCATAAGTCACTTAGTTTTAAAGAAATGTAGTTTGACAGAATCATTTGCTTTTTTTGAAACATCTTTTAAGGTTTTAATGGGTTTTTTTACACTTATTCAGGTGTTATTTTCAGTACCGAGCGAGGGGGGATAAATGTTTACTGGGTGTATTTAATAAGCCTTATTTCTTTTCTTAAAAAAAATAACAATAAAAGGCAAAAAAAAATCCCCAAAATCAAAACAAAATGACAAAGGATTTTGTTACTTTACCACTCATTTATTTTCTATGAAAATAGATAAATGGTAAAGTAACCACTCGTTTTTTGAGAAAATATTACGTGCAGAAAAAAATGTGACGCAACTAAATAATAATTGGTTACATAACCGCTGAAAACTTTTTTTAAAATTTTTTTCGCTCGCGGGTTTATTGTTTATTTCTTCCTGGCTGAGAGCGGTTACGCCCTTGATTTCAGTCTGGAAGAGTTTTGCTTTAATACATTTTTTATAAAAAATACCGCAGATTTGTCGGCATTTTAATGCAAAATAAAGTTCAGTTTACATTATTTTTAAAAATTCCCCAAAACACCAAATAAAAGTAAAAATATTGCCTGAAAACATCGGTGGTTGCAAACAGCCGTTTATATTACGCTTTTAAGCGAACTCGTACATCATTACGGTAGCGCAGTGGATTGGCTTTTGATACGCATTGAGGGTCCTAAGTTCGAACCCCTCAGTAGTCGTGATTTTTCTCGCCTAGGCATATTTCTAACATAAACATTAATGTTTAATTTCATTTTTTTATCTTTTTACATAAAAAAACGAATGAAAATAACGAATACTTATTTTAAAGAAACTACAATTGTGCACATTTGCATGTCATATCCTTTTGCTTCTTTCACGTAGCATTTTTAAACTAAACTGATTTTTTTTTGTTCCTGGTTATTGTTTTAAACAAATAGTCCTTTTAAGTAACTGTGGGCCTATTTTTCATATTTTTTAACTTTTTTTATGACAAATTAATACATATGTAACTTCTTCATTTGTTTTCGCGGTTTTTTTATATTAAGAGAGGTTTTAAATTATTTAAATTTGTATGAATGTGATTTTATACTAGCATAATAATACATTTGTGTTATTTATTCTGGTTTTTACGCAGCATCTGTTTTTTGTCGCTTAATCGAGTTTAAAAAAAAAGTACGGTATTAAATTGTAAAAGTTTTCAAAAGTCAGCCAGGAAGACAAAATATGTTTAGAAACATGGTTTTCAATGCATTTATCGTGACACCCGTCCGTCACGATGACACCCGTCCGTCACGATGACACCCGTCCGTCACGATGACACCCGTCCGTCACGATGACACCCGTCCGTCACGATGACACCCGTCCGTCACGATGGCACCCGTCCGTCACGATGACACCCGTCCGTCACGATGACACCCGTCCGTCACGATGACACCCGTCCGTCACGATGACACCCGTCCGTCACGATGACACCCGTCCGTCACGATGACACCCGTCCGTCACGATGACACCGTCCATCACGATGCCACCCGTCCGTCACGATGAAACCCGTCCGTCACGATGACACCCGTCCGTCACGATGACACCCGTCCGTCACGATGACACCCGTCCGTCACGATGACACCCGTCCGTCATGATGACACACGTCCGTCACGATGACACCGCCCATCACAATGACACCCGTCCGTCACGATGAAACCCGTCCGTCACGATGACACCCGTCCGTCACGATGACACCCGTCCGTCACGATGACACCCGTCCATCACGATGACACCCGTCCGTCACGATGACACTCGTCCGTCACGATGACACCCGTCCGTCACGATGACACCGTCCATCACAATGACACCCGTCCGTCACGATGAAACCCGTCCGTCACGATGACACCCGTCCGTCACGATGACACCGTCCATCACAATGACACCCGTCCGTCACGATGACAGCCGTCCGTCACGATGACACCCGTCCGTCACGATGACACCCGTCCGTCACGATAACACGGTCCATCACAATGACACCCGTCCGTCACGATGAAACCCGTCCGTCACGATGACACCCGTCCGTCACGATGACACCCGTCCGTCACGATGACACCCGTCCGTCATAATGACACACGTCCGTCACGATGACACCCGTCCATCACGATGACACCCGTCCGTCACGATGACACCCGTCCGTCACGATGACACCCGTCCGTCTGCTGGTTGTCTTCCGCATGGCCGCGTTTGTTAAACACGAGTATCACAATTTTGTCCCGGATTATCGTGTTATTCACCTTTGGTTTTAGAAATGACAAATTCAGTTCCAAATGTTTTGTTTAAAAAGTTGTGCATTGTTCTAAGCTCATTTTTATTAAAAAGGCAGAAACTATACATATGCATTATTAAACCTTATTTCGTGTTATCATTCCTTTAAAAATTCAGGCTAAGAGTACTAAGCGCTTCCCGAAATTTGATCTGAACAATCCAAAAGAAAAATATTAATGCTTCTAGATTAATTTTGGCCTGTAGATCTATGTTTGAACCTCTAAAATAAAATTTACACCCACTTAAGATATTGGGTATTTTAGTAGCTTTAATGTCTAATATAAACTTAAAATGGGGTTCAAATTAGCTTCTAAAATACAAAAATTTAAACATAGTTTTAAATTGACTTGGATCTAAAACATCTTGGATCTAAATGTAAATTTTGCTCCGATTTTTTGATTTTCTTCTGACTGTTCAATTTAGAAGATTAAAAATCGCTTTTAAAAAATTTTTTATTTATGTTTTAAACGATTATTTTGTAATTGTACGTACGACCTTACGCGTTTCATTTAAACAAAACCACTCCCGCGCGTGAGTTTTGTCCCAATACACAGTCTGGTGTGAACGGGCCGTTGCTGGGATCTAGAAACTGGGATTATCCAACTATGATTTAGGAACTGGGATCAAGTGCGAATGGGCCCTAATGTTTGGTTTTGTCTTTATCTTGAGGCTTATAGGATAATATGTATTATCATTCCATTTTCTTCAATGTATATTAAACTTCTATTTTTATCAGAATGAAATAAAAACAAATTAGACGTAAACGTAGCGTAGTATTGAAAATCTACCAGTTTTTTCTGGTAAGTGGGTTGTTGCTTAGTGCGAATGATTTTTTAACGCTTCGTTATTAGCAAAAACTTGAAATATGATAATAATATGATAATAAGAAATATGATAATAATAAATTTTTCTCCTTATAAAGTTTTAGTATTTTAATTCTGACTGGTTTAATTATAGAACTAATTGAAACAAAAATATATTTGATATATATTTTTAGTTCAAAGTACGATATGGTAAGTAAATAAGTTTTTTTAAAAATTAAAGTCACATTTTTTTAACAAAAATATTTAGTTTGTTTAAGAATGCGATCCGATTATTTTATTAATTATTTTGCAAAACAATTATCTACTATCAAAAAATCAGCTGGCCAATTCATTTAATTTCATAAATCAATGAAGGTATTTTTGGCTCGTTAGATTTTAAAAATCATCTGACTTGGGTTAAAACTCAGATTTTTTGTTGATATTGACCGAAATGAAGTCAATTATTTATCATTTCCCTAACTTTTTAAACCAAACTTAAGCCAAAAAAATTGCAAATAAAAACCACGCACACCATTCCCACGCTCTTCCTCAATTGATTTTAGTTAACCCTTTGGGATTTTTTCATCAAAAAAGCGTTTTTTAAATTAAAAATTTTTAAATTAAAAAACGATTAGGGTAACTGACTTAATTTCGGCCACGTCTTAATTTCGGCCACGTCTTAATTTCGGCCACCAATTTAGGGTGTTAAAAAATTGGCTTATTTTTAAAACACAAAAAAATTAGCACAAAAGTAACTGGATTAATGTTAAATAAAGTGTTTTGCAAAAGTTTTTTATTTTTGTTATTCTACATTATCAACATTTTCATACAAAAAGTGAATTTTTTGTGATTTTCCTATTTTTTGCTTTGTGTTTAAACTGGATCAAATTTAGAAGGAAGCAATATATAACCTTAAAATATCTTCTATTTAAGGCTCAAAGTTGTTAATTTTCATGTTTTGATATTTTCTTCAAAATCATTTTGCAATGCGTTTAACTAACTGCGCATTTTAAGATTCCGTTAATTTCGGCCACCTGAAAATTTAGGTGAAAGAACCTGCCGTTTTTTGCTGTTTTTAAATATCATTGTACTACCGTATTTATAAAGAATTTTTTTTGCTCGTTTGACTTTGTTTTGACGTTTTGTAAGCCAAAAATAAAAATTGAACAAAAAATACAAATTATTAAAACTTGTTTTTTTAAGGTTTTGACATAATTACTTAAAGTCTTGCTAATAACTATTAAAGTTCGCAAACGGGAAAAATTAAGTTGTATGTACCAAGAACAATACCTAAGGGTAAATTTGCAACCTTTAGAAATTTTTATTGTTCGTTTAAGCAATAGTTATGGCCAGTTTTTTGTAGGTGGCCGAAATAAATGGCACGCGCCTTAACTTCGGCCTCTTTAAAAAAAAGTTTAAGCCTTCACTGATTTTTAAGTGTAACAGATATATTCAAATTTTGCACTGGAATAACAAATATAGCTATTGTTTGATTTTTAGGCCAAATTTTGGCTTGATTGAAAAAGCCAGAAAAAACTTATTCAAAAAAATAAAAAATGGTGGCCGAAATTAAGTCAGTTACCCTACTTTTTGATTGTAAATAATACGTAAACTGTAAATAATATGGGTCTTTGGAACCGTAAATATAAAAATGTAGCCGCAAAAATGGAAACTTGAACTAGAAAATTAAAAGAACGGTTTTAGGTTTTGGTTTAGTCTTAGGCTTGGTCTTAGTTTCAGTGCTTTAAAAATTCGGCCTCCGAGTTTTATTTTTATGGTTCCAAATTCCAGCTCGCAACTACCTCGACTCAAAGTTCAACCAATCGGGGTCCGTTTCGTTTCAGTCCCGCGAAAAAAACGCCGCGAGCTTCGTTTCAGTCCCCCTGCTTCGTTTCAGTCCCGCTTCGTTTCAGCCCCGCTTCAATTTAGTCCTGACGGAAAATGCGTTCATAAACTAGTTCCTGCTACGTTGTTTCGTTTCGGTCCCGCTTCGTTTCAGTCCAGCTTCGTTTCAGTCCCGCTTCGTTTCAGTCCCACTACGTTTCAGTCCTGACTAAAAATCTGATCAAATCTAGTGTCATAGCGCAAGTAATTTTGCCGCAATATTTGTTTTTATATAGAGACCTTTGTAATTATATAAGCTTATTTGATTCATTTTGCATTGATTTAAAAATTTTAGGATTTTTTTAATTTATTTAAACTATTTTTAGTTTTTTGACCCGTTTAGTTTATTGTAATTAAAGGAGCACTGCCACAACTCAAACTTCTATAAGGCCCTGAATGGACTACTCTTTTAATACAAACCTTAATCTTAATCCACCTCAAATTAAATATTTTGGTTTCTCCAGCCAGACCAATTCTACAACATTTATAAGTTTTAATTTAATCGGTTCAGTAACAAAAGAGTTGTATGATCCGGGCGTTATAGGAATTTGATGTGTGGTATTACTATTTTAAAAACCAAACAATAAATTCGGAAATACTTTTGTATTTTATTTTTTTCGGAAAGTTTCATATTAATATTAGGAAATTCCTTGTTTTATTGATGCAACATTTTTATTATTATCGCATCCAAATACACACAAGAAAACAATAAATTCAGAAACTATAATATAAAACATAAAAATGTTAATAAAATATTTTTTATGTTAATTTGCTTTTATGCTTTTATACTGCTACTGCTCTATTTTAACTTTTAATCCTACCAAAGTTTTATTTCATAAAACACTGCGTTTTTTTTTAACTAACATTGGAGGTTTTCACGAAACAAACTCCTATATCACTCAAAACGGACGTCTTCTTTTTTTAAAAAGTGTCTAATTTGAATTTTATATTTTGGCTTTTAGATACCAAGTCTACAACAAAATTTGATTCGTGAAAGTACTCATTTAACTTATTTTTTTAATTTATAAATTACAGTCTGTCCGTGGTAAGTATTCAGCCTGGTTCATACTTCGTCCAAAGTGGCCAAAGGACAAAACAAAAACTCTAACTTTAGGCGTTTTCATTGATTTAAAAACGCAAAAAACTCTTTCAGATTGCCCAAAATCGAAATTTTGTTTCTGTCAATTGGACATTTTGCACGAAGTATGTCCTGGGATTTAGTGACTTCCCCGGAGCTCCGTAAATCCGTTTTTTTTGTATAAATTTTATGAATAATTGAAAAGTAATTCCATAGATTATTTTTCGAATATCGTTTTGTAAATTATTTTTTAAACAATAAAAAAGATCATAAAAAAGCAAATAGAATAATATTTTAACATAATTGAAGCTATTATACTTAAGTTTAAATTCACTCATTTAATGAAAACAAAAATAACAGCTGGCTGTGCCTGCTGAACTTTAGGCGAGTAAATCGATTGTTTTTAATTATGCAAATATTTTGCACAAAAAGCCTACACGCATGAATATGATACAAGTTGATAAACGTATTTTCCGCCAGTACTGAAACGAAGCCGAACTGAAACGAAGCCGGACTCAAACGAAGCGGGACTGAAACGAAGCCGGACTGAAACGACGCGGGACTGAAACGAAGCTCGCGGTGATTTTTTTTCCAGGACTGAAACGAAGCGGGACTGAAACGAAGCCGGACTGAAACGAAGCGGGACTGAAACGAAGCTCGCGGTGATTTTTTTTCCAGGACTGAAACGAAGCGGGACTGAAAAGTGGCAGATTCCACCCAATCAAATATTATATGTCTTATATCAAATTTTTACTCAGCCATAGGCTTCTGAACGAAGAAATGAGACAAATATTTTTATGAAAAAATGTGTTAATTGACTAAAGTTGGATAAAGTAAATTTCAAATTGAACATAAATTTAAATTTTATGCTTTTCATTTTTTTAATATACTGCACCCATGATAAATTTATTACCGAGCTTCTTTTTTTTAAAATAATATTTTTTAAAATTAATTTGGTGCCTTTTTAATTAATAAATTAATTTAAAATTAAGTTATCGGTATTATTCATTAGACCTTTTGACCCCGACCACTTCATACTGAGAAAACAAATTGTCCCCATAAAAATTAAGCTTTATAAAAATTACGTTTATACAAAAAATCTTGCTAACTAGGAATAAAGAGCGAAAACAAAAATTAGAAAATAAGTTGTGCAGGGAGCCAACTGTCCAGGGAGCGAATTTTCCACGGAGAAAACTGTCCAGAAAGCTAATTGTCCGCAATAAACTTTTTTAAAAATATGCGTTTATAAAAAATTCCAGGAGCAAATTGGGCAGGGAACGAACTGTCCAGGGATCGAATTGTTTAGAGAGCGAATGGTCTCGGAGCGATTTGGCGAGAGCGAATTGCCCTCAACTCCAGTACTACAGACAAAGAGCAAACATTTAAAAAGGGACTCACTGGTCTACATGTAGAGTATTATCTGGTGCATTATCTATTGGATAATGGTATTATAATTCAAAATTGTAATTGTAAAGCTTTTAAAGTTAAAATCAGTTTATACTAAAATTTAAGTATTCTTGTGTAACTTTCTTGTATTTTTTACGTTCTACTAAAAAGTTTTTTGATCTGGTTTTTTATAGATATAACAAATTGTTTGCGCAAGTACTATTTTAATCAGTGGTTGACTTGTTCACTCACAGGTAATAATTTTATCTCTTCAGGCGGTATTTTTTCTGCCAATGCCACTGCAATTATTTTAACTGATAACAGAGTGATGATAAGAAAAAGTAGAGGTGATAATCTGATGTTGGAGTGCCTGACAACGAGTCTCCCGAGACTAGCAGGGTTGCTAGCAACAAATACGGCTAGAAACTAACCTCAGTAGGCTGGAAGTATCAGTTATTCAGTTACATATCAGTTGACTATTGTGAACTTGACTACCGGCGAAAAGTCTAAATAATAGGGCTGTTCCGACAGCTAAGCCAAATTTCATTTGCCGACCTTGAATATTAATCGAAAAAAAAATTAAAAGAAAAATTGTTTAATACAATTTTCTGAATTCCTTAATTGTATAGCTTGAGAATTCCTTAATGTAATTATCGGTTTTCCTTCTTTTAATTGACATTTTTTTCATGCGACTATAATTATTTTGATTTAATATAATTAGCAAAAGCAAAGGTGGTTAATACAATGATGATTATCGTATTATCCACCTTTGGGAAAAGTCAAACTTTTTTAGTTAAAAAGGTTTGATTCGGGTGATTCGGTCTAAAACAGTTTGGTTCCTAGAATAGTTTGTTAATAAAGGTTTACGGCAGCGTATTTCGCTGATATTTTTGTTTCGCTATCGTAATAAAACTGGACAAATAATTGCAGGAAAATTGCCTTTTACATAAATCCATTTAATACTGAATAATCTATTATCCTGTTCACGTGCTTAACTGCTATAGCCAAATCAAACCAAGATGACCTCGATAATTCGTTGTATTAAATTTACTATTTGACAATAAAACAATCGAAAATTTTATACAAAATAGTTTAACAGTAAATATATATGTTATTTCAAAAACTATTTGTCAAAATATAATTATTTTAGAACAAAAATGCATATAAGGGGTAAAGTTGACAAAATATACAACTTTTTCCCTAAGGACTTTTTAAGGGATACAATGGTATATTTTGTGAAAATGCGGAAATTAAAAAATTCTGCGTTCTAATTTGTTTAAAATGACGTCATAGCCGCACAATTTTAATTAGTACTCTCATGTTTCTATATAATTTACGAGGTTAGACAGATATAATTCAACTAAAAAAATGTAAAGATAAATTCTATCTGGGTGAAAATGGCTGGGTAGTAAAGTACCCACTCGTTGAGAAAATATCACGTGCAGAGAAACACCTGACGCAACTTAATAATAAATGGTTACATAACCACTGAAAACTTTTTTTTTAATTTTTGTTGCTCGCGCATTTATTGTTTGTTTCTTTTTAACGGAGAGCGGTTACGCCCTTAATTTCAGTCTGGAAGACTTTAGCTTTAGTTCTTTTTTATTTCATGATTGATCTTATCAATTTTATGTCTTTTGATATTTAAAATATTTTTAAATAAAAAGAAAAAATTAAAAAAACGAAAAATTTAAATTAATGAAATAAATTAGATGCTTATAACTAAAATGTTTATTTAGTTAGAACTAAAACATAATTAGTTTTGATTGAACAAAAACAAGAAATCAAAAAAAAATATTAATAAATTACAGGGCGGCAATAATTTGTGTCTAAAATTAGGACTATAAAAATTAAAAAATTTTTTTTTAAATATTCAAAAAATAAGCTAAAAATTGGAAACTAGAAAAGGTTGGAAAAATGGAAAAGTTGGAGACTAAATTTTTTACATCTTTATTTCTGTGGTTAAATTTAAAAAGACTTATTTAATATTCATTTTGTTAGTTAAGGCGAATATTAAATATTTTTTTTTGAAAATTACGACAATTACATCAATAAATAAGTAAAATGTTCAAAACTTTATTTAACAAACAGCTTAATTCCTAAAGACAAAAATGTGAGAAAAGGCAATAACACACCCTATAATTTACACAAGAGTAAAGTATATACAATTTTCAAACAAAAACTTGTTTCAATTTTATTTAAAAGAAAAAGTAAATAAATTGTATAAAAAGTGTTGTAAAAAGAATTATAGTAGCAGGTTCGTCACGTTTTTTTATTTCATATTTGAAAAAAATTAGTATAGCAAGTATGTATGTCATTAAAATTTATTTTTATTATTATAATTGTTTGTTTCTAAAGACTTCATACGGGTTTTGTTGTAAATTAGATAATTAATTTGAGCTGGCAAGCAGTATAAGATAAACATTTTGTGAAAATTTGAAAAATTTGTGCTGCATAGTTAGTTTTTAAACAGTGGAAAGTTTTTTTTTAAATTACCCAAAAGTTTTGTTCAGGAGTTTTAGGTTTAAAAAAAACACCTCGACGCCTAATAGACCTTAAATTCTTTGTAAAATTAGCCAAAATTCTGTTAGAATATTTTTCCATGGGTTTCCTCAAACAAGAAAATTTAATGCTAAAGCAGCCACTAACATTTTAAATAATCCTCAAAGATTCTTTTCAAAAAACCTTAAACATTTCTTTGGCCCCATTGATTTTGCTTCGAGTTCGTTGAATGACCGCGCTTCTGTTGGCCTCTTAATTTTTATTTTTAGCGGCTGATTTTGACACATTTTAAGCGTAAACAACCTTGAAACAAATATTAAGTTTGCGACTTATATGAATAACTTTTAAATTAATTTAACGTTTAATTTCAAATTTCTGTAGGTACTATAGATATGTAATCAAGTTTATTCTATTAACAAGCTAAATTAAGTTTATTTGCATTTTAAACAAGAATACTGACAAAATATAAAAGTGGCTGACTTATTTGTTCAAGGAGAACAAAAGGGGCCACGGATGCAATAACCAAGAATAACACAGTAACCTGATGTCATTGATAAGAGTAAATTCGCAGGAATTGAACTGAGATTAAAAAATATCGATTTTAAATAGTTTTGTTACGTCATGATGTCAAGCAGTAAATAACCATATTAATCAAATACACCACGATCAACTAAATTGTATGCCTGTGATGTTACCTTAAAGGTGCGGTGCGAAATAAAAATTTTTGTCTTCGATTTTCATAATTTTTTGTGAAAACCTTACCCCTGCCCCCAATAGCCCTCAAAAAATTGATCATCAAAATATCGCCAGTGGTTCATGAGATATAACCTTCTAAAAATGCCGTTTTTCGACAATTTTGTACTTGAAAGATGGGTATTAAAATTTAAATTACAAAATATGCACTCAAAGAAAGCGGCTACGTTCTACTTTAATTTAATACTTTGATCGTTAAGATTGGTGCTGTGTTTCTGGAGATATTGCGTTTCCCGTAACTTATTTGGTTTTTATAAGTTACATTAAGTTATTTCAGGAAAATGTTTTTTAGAATGTGTACTAGTTCTTTTTATTTTATAATTTTGTTTTTCTCCACAGTAAATTCAATAATTATGAGAAAGGCTGATTGTGTGGGCTGTTTAGTCCGGAAACCTACTGACGATGTAGTTTAACGGTTTGTCTTATCATTTTTGGTGGGTTATTTATTACTGTGGTTTCTGTTTTTAGTGGTTTTTAACTATGTTTTTATTAGCTTTTGTATCTTTCCTGTGAATGTATTCACATGACAAAATAAATTTTAAACCCGCGATTTTTTCGCTAAAAATACGAAGTGTAGGCAAAAATTTTGGCAAACTTCATCAAATCACTGCCGTCGTTTGGTGTTTTTAACAAAAAAATCACGGGTTTTTGTACGGAAAACGCAATATCTCGACAAATACTGCATCAATTTAAACAATTAAGGTATCAAATTAAAGAAAAAAGCCTATTCTTTAAGTTTATATTTTGTAATTTAAATTTTAGTACCCATTAAGTAATATTTTAAGTACTGAATTGTCGAAGAACGCCATTTTTTGAGGGTCATATCTCATGAACCATTATAGATATTTTGATGAATAAATTTTTAGGTGTTATATTTTTATATTTATATATATATAGGCGTTATATTTTTCAAAAATATTTAGGTGTTATATTTTTACATAAAAACTAAGACACTATTGATCTTGTTTCTGTTTTAAAAATATAAAATATATTTTTTAAATAAAATACTTAATTTTATTTGTGTAGCAAATTTCACAATGATCTAAAAAATCTATCCAACGGGTGCGGCTTCAAGCAACTAAGATTAAAAAAAGTTAATTAACACATTTCAAAATAAAAACGAAATCGTTATGTATTATTAACGAAAAGATTTTCTTATTACCTTTTTATGATTACTTTACTTTTTTTCTAGCTCCAAATTTTTTTGAATCTGATTCCGAATCATAGAAGTTTGGCCATAGTATAAACACAAATGAAAGAATTACTAAAATAGTATATTTGTTTTGGTGTCTTGTAATTTTATTACAACATTCGCGCTAATTCATGAGGCCCAATTAATTTATTTTTCAATTAAAGGTGTATTAATATCAAAAATATATAGCATAATAATAAAGAAAAGCATTTTAACTTATATATTCCTCAGACACAGTGACTGCCCTATCTAGGCCGCGCCCTTAGGACCATATGGCCCACAATAAATTGTGATTTCATTTATAAAAAATACCGTAAAATAAATTAGAAGTTTTATTTAACTCTCAAATAATATAATACTAATAAAACAGAGTGCAAGGCAAGCACATACTGTAATTTCTAATGTTTCCCATTTCTATAATTCCATTCACCACACCACAATAAATGTGCAAGCATTACGAGATAGTAGTTTATATGAACAGGAAATCTTGTGCTATGTAATATAGTTTTATTTTATGTTTAAAGTCTTAGAGTGAGGAGCTTACAAAAAATTATAGTATATTCCCGGTTTACAAAACTACGAAAATACAATAATGCTGAACATTTTGGAGTATTTTAATCATGTGGTCCATTATTATAATATAAATTAAAAAAAAAAAAATTTTAGTAAAAAGGCTAAGTCGCCATTTCCTCATGAATGATTAAAACCTTCTTTCTTGTTTTATTCACAATAAACTTATAAATGTGCATTGAAGTTTTTCTGGTTAAAATAATTAAATAAAACAATAAGGTTTTTACACCGGGTGAATAAAAAACTTTTTTTAATTTATGATATCTCACGAAGGTGTCTTTTTCTGCAGAGAACATATTTTGTGTTGAAAACTATTAATTTTTTGCGACAGAGTTTTTTAATGTACAAATCGACCCGTAGATTAATATACCCACAAAAAGCTTATAACACTAATAGACTCTACTTGATTAGTTCAACTAAGTAATTTTTGTAGAAACTAGAATTCAGTCGAAATTTCGGATTGTGTATTTTTTACTACCAGATCAGACACACAGTACTAAATTTTTAATTTGTAGTTAAAGTATATCCTATTCATTATTCTATAATTATTCATTATTCCAGTACTTCTGTGCAGTTTTGCGTTCTTATCCTGAAAAATATTGCTGTTTGTTTATTATTATTATGTTCCTTTGTTTTTGTGGATTTATCTTATAAACGTGTGAAAACTATAAGTTTTTGCCGTCAAAACTAGCTATAACAAGTTTTTTTTAAATTTAAAATGAATTTTATTCATTAGATTTTTTGCGTTACACTGATCTTCAGAATTTAATTACTTATTTAAAAATTAATTACGATTTGTCGTAATTTTGCGTTTCAGTGATTTCCATTATAACTTTATATATAATTGAATAAAAACAAATGAAATAAAATAAAGGAATGAAAAATTAGGTGTAAATTAAAACATAAAGCAGTCCTTCATAAGCAAATTAAGCCTTCTATCTAAAGATTATATCATAAAAGATATACAACTCTAATAGAAAACGAAAATGGAGGGTTTAACTTTAGAAATATGAGAAATATATATACTGATATATTTAAATTAAATGTTAATGAATGAGTCAATGCATGATCACCTCATGTATATAATTAATAAAAACCCATCTACGTATCACTTTTTTAACCAAGCTTAACCAACCAAGCTTAATAACGAATTTATACACTGCAGTAAAACTTTTTGTGTATTTTTGTTTAAAAAAACGTAAATTTCGCGTTAGATTGTCCAAAAATAATTTCTGTTTGTCAATTTCTATCTTCCTTCAAACACAATCCGACAAAAATGTTTGAGACTTTAAAATTATTACTAAATTAATGTTTGACTGTACCAAAATTTCGTGCACTGGCGAAAAAATTCCAACTTTAAGCTGTTATATATCTCACTAACAGAGTGGAGGATTTTTACCCGCATAAAAATCGCTCAAACCCTTGGCTTTCGACTTGAATAGTTAAAAAAATGTGTTTATTTATAACGTGATCTCTATGATCGATACAGTAAAAACCTGGTCTCAAAAACAAAATCTTTTTATTAGTAAAAGAAAACACAAGCATTTTGGAGTATTTCTTACAAATATGAGACAAATTTATATTTTTTATTACGTGTTCAAATGCCCATGATTTTTATAATTTTTGAAGCAAAATCTGTTTACAAGTGGGGATTAATTTAAAAACAATTTAAAACTCTCATGACGCGGCGTCTGCGGTTTTTACATGTGCACTGTGTTACGTTCGAAAAATACTTTAAATTAACTTTCTTGACATTCTTTGCAAAGAAAATAAACTTAAACAAATTATATATAAATCGTGCAAAATTTTTTAGTGTTTTCCTAAGACTTTAAAATTTTTTGAACCAGCGACCCATTCCTTTAGCGAGCTGAGGGAAAGGTCGCTGGTAACAAGAAAGAGCAGGTCCTGATGCAAAAAGTACAGTAATATTATTACTTGCTAAATAGTAAAATTATTATTATTGGCTAAATAATAAAAAATTATTTGCTGAATAATAAAATAAAAAAACAAAAGCAAAATGCAACAAAACAAACAAAATTCTACGATTTCAGTATAAATATTTTTGTGATCCATAAAACTAATTTTGATTGGCTGCTGATAAAAAAAAATGATATATTTTTGTTGAAAAATTCGAAGTCTTTTACATATATTCTGATTATTTGCAGAAGTTATTTTTCGTACAACTTAATAAAATTCAACAATTAATAGCAAACAATACAAACAACTAAAATTAAAACTATTTGAAAATATTTTAGAGTTTGTAAAAACCACTGCATTTTGGTACTAACGATTCTACAGTTTATAATTGGTTGGTGAACAGAAATAATAGTGTTATTATTTTTAAAACTTAAAAAACGGGCTTAAAATAAGAAAAAATGGTGCAAATAAAAGACCAAGCAAAAAGCCGAGGCAGAAGCAAAGAACCACCAAACAACACCAAAGTGCAAAATGGACACGTGGCTAATGCAGGAAACACTTCCAAGAGCCCTGAAAAGTAATTTTCAAGTTTATTATGTTTTATAACATTGTTCTATTTAATTTTGTTTAATTAATAAAGTGAGGATAGAGCTTAAAAAATTGGGTGGACGAGGTTGTTTAGGAGCCACAAAAACACAGTGTGTGTTTAAAAAGGCGCTTGTCCAAAATTTAATTTTGAGCGCGGGAGTTTTTACTGTGAAAAAAAAACGTATAATTGCTTATATTGCTAAATTATCCAAGTATATGAGCCATCATTTTCGGTTAACTAAATAAAACACACGCGGGGCGGCGGAAATAAAGCACCCGTCTCAAACACAAAAATAAAGCACCCGCGAGTAGGGCGGAAATAAAGCACCCCTCTCAAACACGAAAATAAAGCACCCGCGAGTAAGACGAGAATAAAGCACCCTCATTTTCAGAATGTTTTAGGAATAATTGTTTAATTGCACTTTTGTATATTTTAAGAAACAGGAACCTCGAATAAAACGATTCATTGCACGTATCTAAAACACAACAGGGTCACCGAAATGGTGTTAATATAGGTGTTTCTCAGACGACTGTAAATGGGATGTCAGTTTATTAAAACATGAATTTCAAAGTGTTTTCATTTTTAAAATTGTTGTTCAGGACAAAAAAAGATAAATAACATAATTTACGTGTTTTTAACAGAATTAAAAGAGCACCCAGAGGAGCTCCCGCGAATGCGGCTAAAGATCCCGGTGACAAGAAAATACCAGCAAAACCGCCTATCCCATCTAATCGGACCACGGGTCGTCCGGCTCAAAACGGTGTCGCCCCAAAAGTACAAAATGGAGCTGCAAAAGGTCCGAGAAAACCGAAAAGAGACGATCCTTTAGATCCGAAATCAGAAGGAAAAAAGGTAAGATTAAAGTAATTTAATACGGGGTCGATGGAGCCGAGCACTTTTAAACCTATATTAAGTGAGTAAGCAGTACACAGCCAATAGAGGAATTAACAAAGTCAAAATTATTTTTTCGCTAAATCGAATTACCACTTTGTGACTATAGAAATCGCCCTTTTGCTTAAAATTGAGCTTTAGATAAGATGTTAAGGAGAAGAACTCTACTGGTGGTCACCTCAATTTCGAAAATCAGAGTTTTTTTTACGTATTTTCACATCAAAAGCATTTTTAGAATAAATCTAAAAATACGTCAATTGAATGCTTTTAAAATGCCTTTTCAAAACTGTATTCATTGTTAGATGAAGCGTCACTGCTTTTCAAGATAATTTAAATATTAAAAAAATTCCCGAAAAATTGGTTTTGTTGACAGTTTTCGACGTTTATAAAAATAAAAAAAGCACAGTGTTGTTTTCAAATTCTAAAAGAACACGCTCTGGCGTAAATTTTAACATATTTTAAATAAAAATCACTGTTTGTGACGTGTTTTCAAAAATGACGTGTTTTCATTTTCAACACAAACTGTCAATAAATAAAAGAATTCGGTAGTTTTCTTTTAACACTGAGAATATTTTAAGAAGTACTAACATTTTAGCCGAAATTGAACACTATTCGATTGACGTATTGTTTAAATTATTCTAAAAACGTTATTAAACTAAAAATATAGAAATACTGTGATTTTCGAAATTTTTACGACCTCCGGTCAAATTCTACCCTCTAAATCCTTAATTAAAGCAAAAACGGTGGTTTCTAGGAATAAGTTTTCGATTTAGCGAAAAATTTTTTTAGTTGTCTAAGTGATTCTTTTGTGTGCTGTTGAACCACTCGTAAAGGTTAAATACCACTGCGGTTTTAGTTTTATTGCACTTAGGCTTTGGTTTTCTTAGGCTTTAAGGTCTATTCATACTTATGACAAAACGTCCTTTGGACAAAGTCCAAAGGACAAACCAAAACGTCCTTTGGACAAGCCAAAACGTCCTTTGGACTTTGTCCTTTGGACGAAGTATGAACGCTACTCAGAATTTGTCCTTTGGACAAAGTCCAAAGGACAAAATCCAAAGGGAAAAGTCCAAAGGGAAAAGTCCTTTGGACAAAATCCAAAAGGAAAAGTCCAAAGGACAAAAGAAGTATGAATACGTTGTCCTTTCGAGATTTTTTTTCCCTTTGGACTTTGTCCAAAGGACGTTTTGTCATAAGTATGAATAGACCTTTAGTTTCTTGGGTGCAATGGCTTTTAAAATTGCTAGGCTCCAAGTTTGATAGGCTCCAAAGATCATAAATTGGATTGAATTTGCATGCAAGCTTCCTGGGTTTTATGTTATAACGTTTAAGTTTGATTTGAAATTTAGCTAAAACAATTTATAGAATCGTGCGCCTTAAATTTTAAAAAACCACAACCCTAAAAACATGTTTTAACTAGTTTGGCAAAAAAATCTTACTTTTGTAACTAGGAGTTGTTTTTGTGGTTAAAAAAATGTCAGTGATTAACGGCTAATATATAAATAATCAATTTAAGCTATAGACGACTTTGAACAATTGCAGTATTGATGAGTGAAAAAGGATGGCTCTTTTTTCAACAAATCGATTATGCATTTAACAACAAATTAATTTCAAATTTTGAGCCAAAATCATAGTTCATAAGACATAAGTTTTTTTATTGGAAATAACCATAAAAAGAAGAACCGCAGGCGCAGTTGTAAATGTGAAAGGCAAATTATGGTGTAGTTAGTCTTGGTATTTTCCTGAAGGTTTTTGCTTAAGCTCTTTTAATTTGCTAATTTTTTAAAATTTTATTCCAAATTTAAAAATTATTATCATATAAATAAAACCAGTAGTTCTCACTCTTTCTGCTGTCTTGTTATTTGTGTTATCAACCGGCCGGACGGCAGGTTGCACAAATAAACAATAAAAACAATAACAGCGCGATGCTGTTCAACCACGGCTATAAAAGAGTGATTTAGCCAAATATTCCTGTGGCTTGGGTAGCTCAGATGGCAGAGCGTTCCCACGGTGAGGGAAGGGTCGCTGCGTTCAAGCCCAGCTCCAAGCCCCAATTTTTCAATTTAATTGAAAAGTGGGTCTTGAAGCAAAGTCTACAGTAATATTTGCTAAATAATAAATTTACTAAAATCAAAAGCCCGCCTTCTAAAAAATACAATAAAACCAGCAGTTCTCACTCTTTCTGCTGTCTTGTTATATAAATTATAGCAAAAATACTGCAAAGCTTAAATAAAATAAAATGCTTTGAAATGATTGTTTTTTTAATTAATTTTAATCATTAAATTGGTTAATCGTTTTAGGATCGATAAAAAATAAACTTCCTCAACATGCAAGATTAATAATAGGTACAAAAAATAAGAATAGTCCCATTCCAATGCATTCAATTACGATGGAAAAACAAATAGAACGGTAGTCAAGAATCACTTTAATGATTAAAATTAATTAAAAAAACAATCATTTCAAAGACATTTATTTTATTTAAGCTTTGCAGTATTTTTGCTATAATTTATATAACAAGACAGCAGAAAGAGTGAGAACTGTTGGTTTTATTGTATTTTTATAGCGGCTTTTCGATTTTTGTAAATTTATTATTAAACAAATATTACTTTATACTCTGCTTCAAGACCCACTTTCCCAATTAAATTGAAAATTTGGGGCTTGGAGCTGACTTGACCAGCGACCCCTTCCCTCACCGTGGGAACGCTCTGCCACTGAGCTACCCAAGCCAAAACAGGAAATATTTGAGCTAAATCACTCTTTTATAGCCGTGGTTGAACAGCATCGCGCTGTTATTGTTTTTATTGTTTATTTGCGACCTGCCGTCCGGCCGGTTGATAACACAAATAACAAGACAGCAGAAAAGTGAGAACTACTGGTTTTATTTGGTAGTGGTTAAATTTGAAAAATTTTTAAAAATTGCTAAAAAGAGCTTAGCAAAAACCTTCAGAAAATAGACTAGACTAATTTGCCTTTTACATTTTACAATTGCGCCTTCTTCTTTTTATGGTTATTTCAATAAAAAAACTTATGTATATAAAACTATGATTTTGGCTCAAAATTAAAATTAATTTGTTGTTAAATCATAATGCGATTTGTTGTAAGAGCCATCTTTTCCACCTCCATCAATACTGCAATTGTTCAATTATAGCTTAAATTGATTATTTATATATTAGCCGTTAATCACTGACATTTTTAACCACAAAAAACAATTCCTAGTTTACAAAAGTAAGGATTTTTTTGCCGAACTAGTTAAAACATGTGGTTTTTTAAAATTTAAGGCGTAACAATTCTATAAATTGTTTTGCACTAAATTTCAAAATACAAACTTAAACGTTATACTAAAACCCAGAAATTTGCATGTTGGATCCAAATTTGATGTTTGGAGCTATCAAACTTGGAGCCTAGGCCTTAAAAGCCATTGCACCCAAGAAACTAAAGGTCTATTCATACTTATGACAAAACGTCCTTTGGACAAAGTCCGAAGGGAAAAGTCCAAAGGACAACATATTCATACTTCTTTTGTCCTTTGGACTTTTACCTTGGATTTTGTCCAAAGGACAAAGTTTGAAGGACTTTTACCTTTGGATTTTGTCCTTTGGACTTTGTCCAAAGGACAAAATTTGAGTAGCGTTCATACTTCGTCCAAAGGACAAACTCCAAAGGACGTTTTGGCTTGTCCAAAGGACGTTTTGGTTTGTCCTTTGGACTTTGTCCAAAGGACGTTTTGTCATAAGTATGATAGACCTTAAAGCCTAAGAAAACCAAAGCCTAAGTGCAAATAAAACTAAAACCGCAGTGGTATTTAACCTTTACAAGAGTGGTTCAACAGCACACAAAAGAATCACTTAGACAACTAAAAAAATTTTTCGCTAAATCGAAAACTTATTCCTAGAAACCACCGTTTTTGCTTTAATTAAGGATTTAGAGGGTACAAACTAACCGAAGATCATAAAATTTCGAAAATCACAGTATTTCTATATTTTTAGTTTAATAACGTTTTTAGAATAATTTAAACAATACGTCAAATCTAGAATAGCTTCAATTTCGCTAAAATGTTCATCTCTTAAAATATTCTCAGTGCAAAACTCAATTCTTATTTTATTGACAGTTTGTGTTGAAAATGAGCGCGTCATTTTTGAAAACACGTCACAAACAGTGATTTTATTTAAAATATGTTAAAGACCATCTTGTTCTTTTAGAATTTGAAAACAACACTGTGTTTTATAAACGTCAAAAACTGTCAACAAAACCATTTTAGGAACTTTGAATATTAAATTATCTTGAAAAGCAGTGACGCTTCATATTAACAATGAATACAGTTTTGAAAAGTGAGCATTCGATTGACGTATTTTAGATTTAGTCTAAAAATGCTTTTGATGTGAAAAAGTGCGTAAAAAAACTCTGATTTGCGAAAATTGAGGTGACCGCCCAGTAAAGTTGTTCTCCCTAACATCTTATCTAAACTACGATTTTGAGCGAAAGGGGCGGATTTATAGTAGCAAAGTGGTAATTCGATTTAGCGAATAATTTTGAGCTTGTCCCTCCTGGCTGTGTCTTTTGCTTACTCACTTAATATAGGTTTAGAAAGCCTAGCTCAACCATATTAAATTACTTTAATCTTACCTTTTTTCCTTAAAGATATACTCTTCGGTTTTCTCGGACCTTTAGCTCCATTTTGTTAGCGACACTTTTTGACCCGTCGACCCCGTGGCTACAATTATTTTGTCACCGGGATCTTTAGGCTCACAGGAAGCCTCTGGGTGCTTTCTTTATCTCCTTTAAAAACCAGTAGTTCTCACTCTTTCTGCTGTCTTGTTATTTGTGTTTTTTATAAAGAGACCCCGGCCGGACGGCAGGTTGCACAAATAAACAATAAGGAGAAAGGCATGACAGCGCGATGCTGTTCAACCACGGCTAATTAAAAGAGTGATTTAGCCAAATATTGCTGTGGCTTGGGTAGCTCAGTGGCAGAGCGTTCCCTCGGTAAGGAAAGGGTCGCTGGTTCAAGCCCAGCTCCAAGTCCCAATTTTTCAATTTAATTGTAAAATTGGGTCTTGAAGCAAAGTCTACAGTAATATTCGCTAAATAATAAATTTACAAAAATCAAAAGCCGCTATAAAAATACAATAAAACCAGCAGTTCTCACTCTTTCTGCTGTCTTGTTATATAAATTATAGCAAAAATACTGCAAAGCTTAAATAAAATAAAATGCTTTGAAATGATTGTTTTTTTAATTAAACTTAATCATTAAGTGATTTCTTAAACTACCGTTCTATTTGTTTTTCCATCGTAATTGAATGCATTGAATCGGACTATTCTTATTTTTTGTACCTATTATTAATCTTGCATGTTTGAGGAAGTTTATTTTTTATCGATCCTAAAACGATTAACCAATTTAATGATTAAAATTAATTAAAAAAACAATCATTTCAACATTTTATTTTATTTAAGCTTTGCAGTTATTTTGCTATAATTATATAACAAGACAGCAGAAAATAAGAATACTGGTTTTATTGTATTTTTATAGCGGCTTTTGATTTTTGTAAATTTATTATTTAGCAAATATTACTGTAGACTTTGCTTTGAGACCCACTTTCAATTAAAGGTGAAAAATTGGGCTTGGAGCTGGGTTTG
>JASAMX010009741.1:0-14219 GCA_030248175.1 Microlaimidae sp. YZB2_3 | reverse complement strand
GCTGGTTTTATGCAGCGTCAAGCGTGAAACTTATAGCTGATTCTTCCACGCGGCGGCACATAAGGTATGTGGTGGCGCTTTACGTCATAAAAAGATAATATCATCAATCGATAGTCTTCAGTTATTTATTACATATATATACTAAATTTCATGTTTATAGGTCATTTTAGAATTATTTGTGTTTTTTCACGCGGTGGCGCTTCACGCTTAAAATCTATCGTTTATCACAAATAAAATTTATCATGATAAAATTTAACTTAATTTTAGGGTTTTGCTTAAACTTTGAGGAAAAATTAACCCATTTTAATGCTTTCATGATTAAGTTTTTTTAAACAAATTTTAGTTTGCAAATGCATTTCTGATTGTTATGGTGAATTAGCACTACATTATGGTTAGTTTTGACATGGGGATTTAACGATACTTTTATGGCAATTTTTCACGTCACCCATCAGCTGGCGCCTAGCCTCCAAATTTTAGGCGCCAGCGCAGAAATCTAGGCCCCAGTGTTTCCAAGTTGGGGTTTTTCTCCCTAACTTTTAGGTTTTTTTGACCAATTGAGTTTTTTTTTAGGGTTTTTTTTGGGTTTTTTTTAGGGTTTTTTTCTACGTATAAAGGTATTTTTCAATCTCAAAAATATAAACATTATTCTTTCACAAAAGATCTGATTTAATTTAGTAGTTAAAGGTAACAATCAATTTTTTTAATAATCAATTAAATTTTTAGAATATTTTACAATTAACCATAAAAAAAGTAATTATACAATCTGGCAGTGGCATAAATTTGAGAACGTTAAAATCGCTGAAATCACTAAATTTAGTAACAAAATAGCAAAAATATTTTAATTTGTATTTTATTTCAAAACGTACTGTGGAAGTTGATGAGAAAAGTATGCATTGTCTTTGTTGGTTGGTAACAATGTACTTTTGGGTATGTAATTTTTTCTGAGTGAAGTGAAAAGACCTTTTTTGCTATTTTAGCTCCAAAAACATATTAGCTTTATGTAAGTAAATTTAAACACCATATAAATGTGATATGTGAGAATTCAAATTCCCGCGCCCTGGGCCTCTTCTGATCAAGTAAGTAACTTCTTAACGCTTTCTTTGATTTTGAATAACTAGGCCGAATCAACTCTATATAAGTGGAAATTCGGAACATATATAAAAATGACAACGGAAAATCGATTGATAATCACGATTATGTGATCTGACAAATTGTGCGATCGATCATGATGTATATGCAAATTTTATTTAAAACAATGATAACTCAGCCAAATAAAATTTATAGAACATGAAATTCGGAACATAGATACAACTGACAATGGAAAATTGATTGATAATCACGATTGTGTGATCTAAAAAATTGTGCGGTCGATTATGACGTATATGCAATTTTTATTTTAAACAAATATAACTGGGCGGAATAAAATCTACATGACATTTGAAATTTCGAACATATATAGAACTTGTAACAGAAAATCCATTGGTAGTGGTGTTTTTTATTTTTTTTGATTTGACATTTGTGCGGTCGTGGTAAATGGAATTTACAATTAGCAAGCTTATACCCTAAAGCACAGTCAAAAACCCAGTTGTTAAGTTTGCCGGTATTTTAACAAACACATATAGAACTGACATTGAAGAATCAATTAATAATCTAGAAAAAAATAACTTAAAAAAAATTTAGATATACAGAAATAAAGTTGGTGAATTTTAATTACACTTTAAATTTATTATTATTTATGGAGTTATGGATTTTTTCTTATTTGATATAAAAATATCTTTTATAATTCTTTTTATATTTAATTAAATTTATTTACATGTTTTTATTATCTAACAAATGTTTTGTTATTTTTTTGTTTATAAACTATAAGAAAATAGACGAGATTGGTTTATTTGTTAAATAATAAAAATTGTAGGACCAATAATAATAAAAATAAAAGCAATTTAGCTAGATTTATACTCAAACAATTATAGAATTTATCCTTAAATTTTATAAAATTCTGGTATGTGGGTATTAGTGGCATTAATATCGCTTTAATTCGCTTTGCCACTCATTGCCATTCTATTTTTTTTATAAAGAAGTAAGTTTATTTAGATTTTTTAGACAAATTTGATATTTTTGGTGACAGAAGTTTACAATGATATAGAAAAGTCTAAGGTAGTTGTTTGAAAGATATTGATTTAGTTAGTTTTCTTATACTAATTTAATAGGCACCTTGCACTGAAACTGAGTTTATACATGAAGTATGCGATATACATAGTTGTCACCATAATGGATAATTACCGTACTCCTACTTATCTTTTCGTAGTATGCAGATAATACGATCGAAATTTCGCGCGCTTTTGAGGGTTGATCTGCATACTACAAAAAGATAAGATATGGTAATTTCGCGCGCTTTCTATCGGTTGTTCTGCATACTACGAAAAGATAAGTAGGAGTACGGTAATTATCCATTATGGTGACACTTATGTATATTGCATACTTCATGTATAAACTCCGTTTCAGTGCAAGGTGCCTATTATGTTTTTAGCATTTTTTTATTATAGTCTATATAATTTTCACAAAAATGTAATGTAATATTTAATAAAATTCAAAAATGTATATAATGCAAATCAAGTTTTATTGAAATTTTTTTTTTTTTCTTTAAATAGGCTTTTTAATAGCCTTTTTTCATAGCCTTTTTAAACTTTTTTTGTTTTAATGATTACAAACAGCGAACCGATCACGGTTCGCTGTTTGTAATGATTTTAAATTTGTTTGGTTTTCTAGAAATAAAATTTTGACTTTGACTTTGATGTTTCTTCAGTCATTTGAATATCATTGTTCTGTTTATTAGTTATCTAGAAATCTTAAAAAATAGTAAAGACATCAAAAAATTTTAATAGAGAAAAAAGAATTACAACAGATTTTATTTAGAAAAGCCACGCTCGCTGGTTTTAAGACAAGGCTTGAACTAGTTATATTATGTAAGCAGATTAAAATATATTATAGAAAAAATCAGTTACCTCAAATCCATAAATATTGTCAGGTTCAAAAGGTGGGTCAGTTATTGGCACTGGTGTAGTGGTGGTACTAGTCGTACTTGTGCTTGTGGTTGACGTTGATGTTGTGGAAGTGGTTGAGGTGGTACTTGTTGTGGTGGTGGGTCGAAAATGTTTTAAGCAATGATTTTGATTCAGCGATGGGCATTTCCTACATAAATTCTCTAAACCAATAAATATACACAAGTGTTGTAAAAAGTTGCTTTTAATTTTACTTAAATTAATAAATGTAATGGGTTTTGGATTACTTTTACTTTTACTCAACGTTTGAAACTCAATTGCTTTTACTTTTACTCTTACTCGACTTTGGAAATTTTAATTACTTTTACTTTTTCTCTTACTTGGATTTTTTCTTGCAAATATTTAAATTAATTTAAGTAAATATTAAGTAATTTCAATGAGTACAGGGTGTATCATAATGTTAGCCCCCCTACCTAGAGCTCGACAGAATCGGTGTAAAGAAAAACGGTCTTCGCCAAAAGTTTACTTATTTCAATACAAAGTTACTGATATAGTTTCAATATTTGGTACTCAACCCGTTAGTTTGCACCACTGCGTTTAATCTATTGGGGTATGATTCTAACAAGTTCTTGAAGAGTTCTGCATCATATTCGATTTCTGCAAGCAGTTCGTGCAGGTTTTTTAGCAGAGTTTCTCTTGAATACCTGCCTTCACCTTTTTCTTGCAACATAAGAGTCTCCACTCTGTCCTTTACCACCGCTCCGAGATGTTCGCAAGCATTCAAATCAGGAGAATTCCCCGGCCATTCACCATTCCCAAAGAAATCGATTTGATTTTCTTTGAGCAACGATTGGATCGCCAAAGCTTTCATGCAGGGTGCGCGATCATGAAGAAAAGTCACATCATCTACTGAAAGCACATTTTCAGGGTTTTTTTAAAAATGGAATCACATGCAGCTTAAGCACAGTTTCCCTGAAATAAGCCCCGTCCCAAGACTGTCCTTCCTCTTTCACAACCCACATTGCGCGTTTAATTCTGAAAAGGATGAAGATCCCAATGCACATGGGTTTCTTGACCACCTGGCGAAGTCCGCTATCATCAGGGATATCTGTGAGATTCAAAGCCCGAATTCGGTCATTCTGAAAGTTCGGGCGCCATGTCTGATAAATGAAGAACTCGTCTGAACACGCCAAATGACAGAAGTCAGCAGTTTCCCAAAGTGACAGAAACTGACAAAACCACAGTCGGTCCTCTGCGTTTTTCTGTGTTTTCACAGGTCGGGGTATCACATGGAAGGTCTTTGCACCCTGTCAGATCAGCTCTCGATAAACAGTGATGTTGCTGCATTTTTTACCCCACTCTGCCTCTAATTCTGCAACCAAAACACGAACGCTTTTTTTCGGTTTGGACAGAATCTGCGAAATCAAGTTTTTGCTTTCTTGGGAAAGTTGATGAGGTCTTCCTTCCGAAATTTCCATTTTGCAGTTGTATGGGTCTCTATTCCAGTTTTTCTAAACAAAGTCTTCACTTCTGCGCAATTTCAATGCCACCCAGCTCTTTGTTATGAAGTCAGCGCCGGCATCCTTGGCCTCTTTGAAGGATATGGCCCTAATTCAATCAGTGAACCTTCTTTCCTCTGTATCTCCTGACCTACTCATTTTCTGAAAATAAATAAACATTCCAAAAAATTGTAAAAACATGGGCTTTCGAATGGTGTATAAATCGTTAAGGTCCGTTTTCACGTTAAGGCTACAGGGTGAGGGGCTAACATTATGATACACCCTGTAGATTCCCTATGGGCTTCTTGTGAAATAAGTGGAAGAAGAAATTTTTTAAAGCCGTTTACACGCTAAAATGTAAAACCATTTATTTTGGCCCAAAAAATTTATTAAAATCAAAATTTATATATAAAATTAGCAAAACACTTTGGAACGAAGCTCTGGAGTTCCAAAAATCGCTGTTTTGCTCCGTTTCAACATTACTTTTAGTACACTTTTACTCTTACTTTCACTTTAAAAAAATAGGTCTTACTTTTACTTTTACTTTACTTAAATAAGATTTTGAACGTTTCTTTTACTTTTACTTTACTTAATTAAAAAAATCAAAAATTACTTTTACTTTTACGTTACTTAAATGTAAATTTTTAAACTTACTTTTACTTTTACTTAAAATAATCAAAAATCATTATTGTTCACTAATATACACCACAATATTATTAAAAATTTATCAGAACACATTAAAGGCAATATTTTTTCTCAGAGAATTGTCTCTCAACTAAATTATTTATCCAGACACCTGCCTTAAAAAAAAAGTTTTATTTATGTATGTATCAGGCAAACAGGGGTCTAGTATTTATAGAACCTGTGCCCGGTTCACAAGGGCACTACTGTACTTCCCACAAAAAATCCTCACGTTATAAAAAAAACTAAATAACCAAGAGGCGTGGCCTCAGTAGGGACAATAACACGATTGAGTTTTTTTAGATGAGTAAGGGAAACTGTGCAGCACACCCCACCAACCAATAGGTCAGGAAGGAAATCGGCTTGAAAAAGGGAATTCTAACTGGAAGTATTTCCAACCTTCAAAAAGTTCCGAGTTTGAAGAGAAAACAGATAAACAAATTCAGCACCAAGTTAACATTGTGGTAAATAAGCAGCTTCTATGAAACGTGAACTCGGTGGGCTATGAAAATAGATGATGGTTCATCAGTTAGACAAAAAGTTAACGTAATTTCCCACTGCTAACTTGTGGAGCCCTGTATGAGAAGCCAGAGACGTCTGCACCGACTAACGTTGAAGAAATTTTAAGCTTAAGTAACCCCTGTGAAACGTTAGCTTGGTGGGTTTAAAAATTAAGGCGGACTAAGGGTTTTCAGCTTGTACAAAAAGTTACAGATAGAAATGGTCTTATTGGAAAAAATTGGAAAGGCCCATAAGGGCTAAATTATAGTTACTGCATTGCAACCTTAACGGAATGAATTTAAAAACTAACACTGGACTTAAGATTTCAGTCTGACAAAACGCGACTTAAAGGAAAGGTCTAAGCAGATGACTCAAGTACAGAAGCTGTGTGGAAGTTGGTTATCACTTTACCGCATAACATTGGTTAAATGGGTTGGCAAAAGATAGCTGATTTAATTTGAAATGTATGGACAGTTCTTCAAATATTTTATACATTCCACATATGATGTTGTGATCTGTTATCTAGTCGTCTCCAAGAGGTAATAGTTTTAGAAGTGAAACCTTGGCGCGATGGGTTGGAAGATTAAAGGTATATGAATAGTTTTTGCTTAATGAAAAGACCAAATTACCTCATAGACTGATGACCAGTTAACGAATCTGCAACAACATCTGTGTAAAGCTTAGACATAAAGTTTTGAGACGGTTTTAGCGGTGGAAGAAAACTGAGCCGAACGCAGAGGTTAGCTCTTCAAAAAGCATACACAGGAGTTGCTATGTAGACGAAAGTTTCAATCAATCAGCTGATGAACTGGCCGGACTAACCAACAAGTTGATAGGGAGATTGATTGAAACATAAAAATTATTGGGGTAAGAGGAACAGTTTGTTAAAAAGAGAGGTTTAGGCAATGTTCTGGACTTAGCCAAGTGGATTTGTGTTGCACAAGATTTAAATTTTTACCTTGCGTATGTGTTAATAATGTTTACAGAATTTATGAACAGACTTAGATGCGCCACGAGGTTTGATTAATGCTTGACTCATTTGTTTATGCACTTTACACAAAAGGTTTTTATTAGTAATTTATACAAAGGTAACGAACCGCATTGCGCAAAATACGAAATTAAAAGCATGGTAATTTTACAAAGTAGAATTACTAAGTTTTTGACTAAAATTGTAGGCTTTTTGCCTTAACTAGTTTTGGTATTAAAAATATGGTGTAACTGACACCAACACGTGTGAACGTGAAAATGAGAAGTTTAGCAGCATAATAATAATATTAATATTAATCTATTGATTTTATGCTTTTTCAGAAAATTTGGGGTAGTTTAAAACAAAACGATTATTAACATAATATTTTAGGTGTGAATGTATTTATTGACAATTACTTTAGCTGAGGGTTAGTCAACCTAACTAAAACACGTTAATTTATTATATTAATATTTCTTTACCGGGCTAAATTAAACAGAACTTAACGTGCGATTAACCCTAATATACCTGATGCTGGCTACTGACGCTTCAGAGCCATTCCGGCATTAAATTTATCATAAGTCAACATAATATTCCTAACTCAAGAAAGGAGATCGTTTAGCCAACGATCTGCCTCCGCTCAACATAATTCCCTACCTAGATAGGTCGAAACCAATCGCAGCTGTTGGCATCTCATGGCGATTGACATAAAAAATATAGGCTTAATTAAAACTATACTAAAGCTAAAGTCTTCCAGGCTGAAATTAAGGGCGTAACCGCCTTCCGCCAGGAAGAAATAAACAATAAACCCATGAGCGAAAAAAATTTTAAAAAAAGTTTTCAGCGGTTATGTAACCAATTATTATTTAGTTGCGTCATGTGTTCCTCTGCACGTGATATTTTCTCAAAAAACAAGTGGTTACTTTACCACTCATCTAATTTCACCCTGATAGAATTTATCTTTAACCTATGAATTTCCAGCAGAGTTGCGGATCTCTTTTCTACACGGTAGGTTACGACAACCAGTCATAAATTTAAAAGCGCAACCCAATGATATGGTACCCACCTTGTGCTCCCACTTTTGAGCGTGGAGCAGAAATTTCTGCTTGGCATGGTTTTATTTGCACGCGCGGCGACGGGCGCGGTTACAGTAATTTGAATATAACGAACTGCGCATTTGAAATCTGGTCGGAATGACAACGTTTAGGGTTTAGCGATAAAAACAAAAGAATTATAAGACCTGCCACGCACTCTCTACCACATGTACAATAAAATTTGTTAATAATACATTTTATTTTTATTATCCAGACCACATGATATCTGAATTTAGTTATTACATTCTATCAATCTAACCATTTTGCTATATCTTTCATGTACACATACATGCAATACTTTACAACTTAACACAAGCCAGACAGATTAAAATGGTTTTTATTGATTAATGAAACTGAAAAATTTGAGAAAAAAAAAGGTTCACGAGTAAAACCAAAAAAACCAGCAAACCCCAGCAAGCGCAGTATTCCACTCTTGTGTTGTCCCCTCTGCTAAATCCCCTAGCGCAATTTCGGCCGCCCTCCTTCTGCTGACAGGTGCAAAGGGCGATGTCCGGTTCCTGATAGGCTTCCCGTTTTTGTCGAACTTCGTTTTCTTTAGAATCGTTGCCGAGATTTTTTTGTGAAGACTCAAGCTGTGCTGTAGAAAGCTCATTTATTTTACCGCGATATTGAGTAGCTGCCGCCACCGCTCCTTTGTAGGCTGTCAGCTACAATACTTAATATAGAATAAATCAATAATAAAATAGAATAATTAGTATAAATAAAAATAAATAAATAATGAGTACAATAAGTTAATAATGAAATAGATCTAAACTGTTAATAATAAACATGTTTCCTATATTTTTTTAAACAATGCCCCTAGGCGAAAACAAACAAGAGTGACTATCAAAAGGATTAATTTTTTTAAATGAAATTACTGTTTTGAGTGAAAACAAAAGAAATTAATTTATTCATTGAGGACCTTAATACCGTATGTTCTACTGCTGTTTTAGAGATTGCATTTTTAAAATTGATTTTTAAAGCTAAAAAGTTTACATATAATTTTTTCTAGCATTGAGTTAACTTTTCAAAAAAATAGTCTACAAAAATTATTGATTTAAACACAATATAGGGCATCTTTCAGGAAAATAGCAAAAAAAAAGTCTAAAGCTTGAAATATCAAAACGGCAGTACTCCGTCATTTTTTTTTGAGGTAAAATAACAATATTATAGTGTTTAACGAAATATTATTATCTTCTTTGTTGGTATTGTACTTGGTGATTTAATAACGCAATATGATAAAAGTGTACCATATCTTTTAATCCGTCGACTTTCATCGCTTCGCTTTTCTTAAACGGATTTAGTGAGCAAATTGTAACAGCAGGAAAAGGAAGCGCCCCGTATTTTAACTAAAATATTTGAAAGTTCAGACCTTTTTTTTTACATAAAACAAGAAGGAATGGTATAAGCAGAAAAACTGCCATTTTGGCAAAACTGCCATTTTATTTGACTATACTGAAACAAAAACTGGTTGAGTAATTGTATTTCCAGAAAAAACTAACATTGAGTTTTGTTTTTATACCAATTAAAACAAAGCTTTTTAAAAAAAAATTATAATAATCGGGTATTATCACAAATTCATCATTCTATTTTAAGTAATTTTATTTTATTTTTTTCATTATTGATTAGTAAATACATATAAAATTAGGTTTATATGCTAATATTACTAATACAAACAAACATTAAAGACCAAAAATTTTTTTGTGTGGCGGCAAAAAAAAAAAACTGATCATGCATCAATATCACTATTATTACTATAAAATTTTCACCAAAAACAAACATAAATATGTAAAATATGGGTATGAAAAATTTCTTTAAACAGCAAGTTATTTCTTTTATATAGTTAAAAATAATAAAAAAAACGTTTACTCACAATAATATTGGTTTGCTTGTCGAATTCGAAGAACTGAATTGCAAGCAGAGATATCTGATAAAACATCAACCCTACGCAGGTTAAAAAGACAACAGCCCAAAAAATTTTTAATAGAAGTGTTTTACCACGCTCAAAATGACCCACGCCATGTATAGTGCTGGTCAAAGCGTAATTTTGGGCGATTTCGCTTCTTGGAAGCATTTTAAAAATTACAAAAGCGTTAAAACTGACAAACTTGATGTCAACAAATTCCACAACTTGCAGGAGTTTTTATTATGAACGTTCACTTTTAGTGATATATTGTCCACTCATACTTAGGCGCGAAAATAAATTATCATTTTGGTTTACTTGGTTACATTAGTTACAGTCAAATGATATCACCTTCTATTTACAAGCGTGTTAAATTCCAAAAATCAAAATAACATAACATTAAAAGAATTTCTATTGTAATACGTAGTATCTCCACTACCATCACAAGTCTTATAGAATACGTAAAAGGTTAAATTTTATATTAATATACTAAAATTAGTTCTATGACATGTTATTCGAGTCGTAAATAATTCAATGTCAGTAACATTCAGTTTCACTGTCCTGGTACCATGGAGATGAGATTTTATTTGTCTAGTAATGTGTGCCACAACGATAGTAATTAAACCAACCGCATTTATCATATTCATGGAAAAATTTTTATTAACTAATTTTGCTTACTTATTTTTTCAACAAAAGCGCGATTAATAGAACACACTCATTGTTATGTTATATTTTTTATAACAACATTGACAAATATTTATTGGGGATAATTTCTTTAAAATTAATTAATATGCGTTTTTAGATTAAAGAAGTAATGAAATGTTAATTGTTTTTGTGTACGAAAAGAACCCTGTAATTAACCTATTGAAAAAAGCAATTTAAAGCTTAAAGAGCTCACATGCGCAAGATGCAGAAGGCAAAAAACCCAAAAAATAGGTGTTCACATTGAGACCGGGACAATTCGTTCTCTACAATTCGCTTCTTGGACAATTCGCTCCCGGGACAAAAATTTCTCTGGACAAATCGCTCTCTGGATAGTTCACTCACTGCATAATTTGCTCTCGAGATTTTTTATAAACGCAATTTTTACGATTACAATTTACAATTTTCAATCTAAAGCTTAAAGAGCTCATATGCGCAAAATGCAAAAGGCAAGAAAACCCCAAAAATAGGTGTTCACATTGGGAACGGGACAATTTGTTCTTTACAATTCGCTTCCTGGACAATTCGCTCCCGAGACAAATATTTCTCTGGACAAATCGCTCACTGGACAGTTCGCTCACTGCATAATTCGCTCTTGAGATTTTTTATAAACGCAATTTTTACAATTGCAATTTATGTTTACAATTTTTATCGTTCATTGCGGATGATTCGCTCCTTGGATTCGATTCCTTGGCGATACGCTCCTTGGACAGTTCGCTCCTTGAACAATTCGCCCCCTGTACACAATATAGAAGACAAATTCCAAAAAAAAATCGTAGTGGCCCGATTTGCTCTCGTTTTTTCTCATACTTTTTTAGACCTATTTGCAAAATCGCTTCTCTTTATTTTGCAAAGTTACAATTTTACAAACGGTTATTGGAAAGGTGTAATATCACAAAATATTTTACAATTTTTACAAATACTGAGAAACAAATGTGTTTTTTTTTCTTTCACGTGCCATTTTTTTAGTTTTAACACGCTGTTAGTTGGTATAATTAATTTTAATTGTTTTTAGTAAATAAAACTTGGTAAAAATATGAAAGACAATTTATTAAAAATGTGAAAAAATGCTTTGGGTAAAACCTTTTTTTTATTTTGGATGACATTTGCACCGGTCAAACTCACGATATTAGTTTATTTAATTTCGTTTAATATTCTATCTACCTTCGCCAAAAGAAAAACATTAAATGCTGAACGGAAAAACCTTTCTATTAACCCAAATTGCTTGCGCATGCATGTGGACTGACATGTGCTAGCTTGAAGTCTATATAATTTCTGCTGAGGAGTTTGAGTTTTTGCAGCCCGTAATGTTAAAAAATGGCTGCACTTTCATTCACTAAACAAATTTCAGGATATATAGAGGGCAGAAATATTGATTTTTAAGTATGTAAGTTTGTTACATTATATTTTTTTAAATATCTTGTTGTATTTTTCCAAGTTTTTTTACTCAAAACTTTTGAAATTGGTATTTGATTAGGATATTAATATTTCAGTTATATACTGTTTTTATCCCACTTTTGATAAAAAAGTTAGAAGCAAAAATCGTAATTTTAGTTTCTCTTATTTATATTTTATGCATTTTTTCCGTTCTTAAAATTTTGAGGAAAGTTACGAAATGAACTGCGTATATGGGTATATGCATAGATCACATGACGATCTATCTGACCATACGCAGTTCATTGCACAACTTTGCGCATGGCAAAAGTAACAGCCGGTGGGTAAAATTAATGGTGGCTGAATTTTAGTCGGTTACCCAAAGTCATTAACTACCGAAATATTAAATTTTTAATTTTCAACAAGCCTCTATAAACTGATTTGATTATTACTTGCTCTGCAATCAAAACTGCAAAAAAATTATTGATTGAATGGTGTTACCATTCAAGTGATTATTTTCTGATTTTTTAGTCATTTAAGGTAGAACTTCACGGATTTTTTTTTTGACGACAGATCTTTTTGAATTACATCTTACTATACGTAGTTTGACCTGCTGATTACATTTTTGACATTCATTTTTCTGTAAAAAAATGTTATCGTCCACAATCGTCAAATAACATCAATAAAATACATGTCAAAAATACAAAACATTAATAAAGTTTATTACCAAAAATATTCTATTTTTTCAATTTTTATTTAGCGTATCTTAAATAATACAACATTTTTTTAAATTAAAAAGCTAAAAATTAAAAAAAAATTTTTTTGGCGCTAAAGATATGATCGAGCGACAACTCGACCCATGGATCCGAAGATCCGAGCCCGACGTACTAACTACTCGGCTACTGGGTCAGCGGGGACTTTCAATTAAATACAACTTTTAAAGGAATGGTTCAAAATGAAGTTTCTTGGCGTCAATTAAAAAAAAATTAAACGAAAGTTAAAAAAATTGATTCGTTATTTTTAAACGAAAGTTTGGAAATAGTTAGATATAGGCTTTTACCATTTTTTTGATTATAAACGATTAAAAAAGGACTTCAGGATTTTTTTAAATTTATATTTTTGTAAAAAAATCTTTTTTGCAATTTAAAAAAAAATCCTGAAGTCCTTTTGAACCCAGACCACCTCTAAAAGTTGCCCCTATTGTGAAATTTCGCCCAAAAATAACGAATCAATTTTTTTAGTTTTTATTTTAAAATAAAAATTTTTTAGTTTAAATTCAATTAGTTTTTTTAGTTTAAACCTATACTTAATTAAAATTGCTACACGATAATATTTTCACTAAGTTAAAGGGTTTTAATATATCAGTTTGCACTAAATATGTTTTGGTTTTTTGATTAAAACTAACAATAGTTAGAAAGCATTACTAAAATAGTATTTTCGTGAACAATGATTTTGAATAAGCAAAAATAAAGCTGAATTTGTGGTTTGAACCTAATTTCCAAACTACATGGGGTTTAATGTGTTTTATTGTAAAATTATTCAAAATTTAAAAATTAATTTTTAGAAAGTTCATTCCAAACTTTTAAATAAAACATTTTTTGTAATTGAAACATTAAAAATGGGGAAAACAAGCGCGCCAGCAGCGCCGTACCTACAAAGCGGCAAAAAACTAAAAATCCTCAAAAAATGTTTTTGCTTTTGTAATATTAAAAAATATTTAAGAATTTTTAAAGAGAAGAAGTCGAGATATTAAACCAATAAATATTTGAAACATTTCAAACCGTAAAATGTACTAGTCGCTCGCTGTTTCTCAATTTCCTCCCTACATATGATTGGCGCTAGCTGTATTGTACCTTCTTTCATACACTAAAAAACCCTTATTCAGAACTAGTCAATTTGTCACTGCAATGTGTGATACCTTAAGGATTTTGTTTACTTTAAAGTAAAAAATACTATTTCTTACCTCTATTTCGAGAAGTAAAATAACACAAAATAAATCATGCAAATTTTACAAACTACTTTTGAAAAAAAAAAACACAAATATCCTTCATTCGACAAGCGATAATCAATGTGCAGAAACTACAAACAATTTTTCAAAAAATGATGCAAATTGGCATGTATATATTATTTCAAAATTAGGAGTAATTCTTACAAATAGACTATTTGTCGTTCTGACTCCAAGCAGTTCGAAAAGTTTAACAGTTTGAGCAGTTTGAAAAGTATTTTAAAAAAAAAAAAATACAAAGAAGAATAAAATAGTAAAGGGAATTTTCAAAAAAAGCATATTTTGTTTAGGACAATTTGATTTTATTTTTTAATCGCTTTTTATTAAACTTATTTAACTGGATGCAATTCAATGAAGATTTCTTTTGCAAAAAAGGTGGCTGTTATACATTATTTTCTATAAAACAATTCCCTTCAAGGACATCTCGTGTGCGCAATTTTTAATAAACAGTTTTTTCACTTTATAAACGTGTGCTTTAACACACCGAAGTAACTCCG
>JASAMX010009740.1:0-17883 GCA_030248175.1 Microlaimidae sp. YZB2_3 | reverse complement strand
TCATAAAGTTTTACACTCTATTAGCTGTAGTGACAGGTGAAATTTTCCTCACTGATTTGTGATAAAAAAACACAATCTATTTAATTAGCCACTAAAACTTTCTGTTATATTTAAATATTTAAAACCTTAGCGTAAAAATCTTGAAATCGTGACAAAACAAAATTTAACACTAAAGCAAAAACCAGACGTGGTTGGCTTGTTTTTTAAGAAATAAAAACAAGGAAGTTATGTAGTAGGTGTTTAATCAAAGTAAGGTGATTTATTGTCACTTGTATCAAGTATTAAAATTATTAAACGTTAAAGCTTAAATTAATTTTTTGGGATTTTCTTGTCCGAAAATCGCTGCAAATCCGCAGAAAAAATTCCACGTCAGTGCTGCAGTGTGTTAAACGTTGCCTCGCCCCACTTCCGATTCCGATGGGGAGTTTAACACAGTGCAGCACTGACGCGGAGTACCTTCTGCGGACATGCAGTGGAATGAATCCCAAAGGGTTAATTGATTAATAAACGTGGGGCTTAATTGCTTTGATTTTATTAGTTGTTTCATGCCCCTTTTTTATTATTTTAATAAAAAAACAAACCATTTCTGCTTTGCTGCGCTCAGGTCACAAAACAGGGCTTTTTACACATTACATATTTTCAAAAAAAAATTTTTAATAATTTTATTTAACGTAATTATTTCTAAAACATGGTAAAAACTCTGAGGTATGCAACAAATTGAAGATTTCGTTGTGTAAGTGTAGTAGGACGTTGTTTTTATTTTTGGGAAATCTGTATGTATTTTACATCAAGATTATGTATTTCCAAGAAAAATAGTTTTTAGTATTTTTATCAAAATCCTAACTACATATGTAGCTCAAATAAATTTTTAAAAAGTACATTATTCACTAATGTAGTTTTAACTTAAAACTTTTTACAATCTCTATTTTCATTTATTTCAAACGCACACTACAAATTCATATTTTCTTAGCGTTTGACGTGGCGGCATGGCCACGCCCGGCTCGTCATGAACGTATCGCCAAAGGTGGCGTGGCCACAACTCCGCGCCAAAAGTTCCGTTAATACCGTTTATATAATGCACAGTTGAAGAAAACCATAAAATGATCACCTGATTTTCTTGTGTTTCTTTTTGCCGAGGGGTCGTACTCGGCTGCCGAGACAGCTCTCTCCGCCCGGACCGGAGCAGTAGGTGGCCTCGAAGCCGCGCCCCGTCTGCTTCACTTGGAACTGGACCGGTTCCCCCTCGTCCAAACTCCGGAAACCGTGCATATTCAAAACCGACTTAAATCAATAGAGCGTTTATTTTTTTTTTCAAAAATTATTAAAAATAATATAGTCGTGAAAATGAAATTAAATAATTTAGAGCATATTGCAAGCTTAAAAAGCTTTAATTCACTTATTTAACGGACTGGTGCTCTTTCCACTTTAAATGGCCAGAGCTCCGGAGCTTGATACTGGAAGGTGGAAACATTACTATTATGAACGATTCTTCGCCAGCTGTTCATCCCGAAGAACTCCCGCAACGCAAATTTTTTTCGAAAATATTAAAACAGGAAAAAAAGAAAAAAAACTATGTTGGGAGTGAAGCCTTAAGAAATATTGAAGTTGCTGACCGCGCGGTTATCGTTTTGTATTTTGTATTAAAAATTTTTTTGTCCGGGTTAACAAGACCAAATAGTCAATTGAACCTTACCTTTTAAAGCTACTTCAAATATCGTATAATAGAAAGAAAAGGGTGGAATATGTTATTAAGAAGAAAAAAGTTTTAACCAAAATAATTTTAAATAGAAAAACTTAGATTAATAACGTAAAAGTTTTATTTTATGAAATTAAAATAAAGAAAATAAATACTATAATTTAAAATAAGTACTAATTGACTTATATAGAGATTTATTTTGACTAATAATTATTGAAAGTAATGAATATTAGTTTTACAAATTATGTAATGAATGATTACTGTGTATATTGTTATAACAATACATGTTTAAATTGAGCGATATAGATTTGTAACGTTTAATTTTTAAATTTCTCATAGGTATTTGATTTTGATGAATTTTAAAAATTAGTATAAACAATATAATTATTTGCTTGTATTATAGATAGTTTACGTTAGGAGAATGATTGTAATTTTTTTAAACGGGTGTGTGACCAAAAATCAAAATTCGTCATTAAATAAATAAATTTTACTTAAATTAAAAAAAAACTGAAGAATTAACAACAAAACTAAAAAATTGTAAGTATTCCGGCGCTTTTGTGTGTTATTACATTTTTTTAAGTAATCTGAGCTTTTTTTTGTTGTAATTTTTGGGATAGGTGAAAAAAACTTTTTGTAATATTTTAAATCAAAATGTATATCGCTAAATATTTAATCATTGTTGACCCCACGTTAATCAGGCGTTTAAAAACATATTATAAAATACAAATCGTGATAAAATATCATTATATGGGAGAGACACGACAGTCCCAAGACACGAGAGTCCCGGCAATATTGCATTTACAAATTTAATAATATGTCGCTGTATACTCCTTCTATTAATGTTAATCTTATGTATTTACTTTTCTGTTGACGTTTAAATTAATATTTACTTTGTTAAAACATTTTGAAACACAAATACTGAATGGTCATTATCACGAAATCGCAAAAAGGCTAAATTTTATTCATACAATAAGCAATTGCAAGATAAATTACACCAAATTGACTCAGCAGAGCATCAGCTTTCAAATAATATTTATATTTTTTAGACTTAAATACTTTAAAAACATAAATGCGCAAATACTTTCGAATATACATTATTATATAAAAATATTTATATTAAATTACACTAATGACAAAAGTTAATAATCAAAATTGCAAGAAGTTAATGTACAAAAATCAATGTATGTATAACAAAAAATAAATCAAAAAACTATTTTCATAAATAATTAAAAATAATGCCATAAATATATTTTTTAGAAAATTTTTAAAAACTGCAGTTTTTGATAATTTATGAAAAACTAAAAATAGTCTTAAAACTCTATATAGAATAATTTAGAATATGGTTTTAACTTCGGGACTCTCGTGTCGCTGATTCTCATTATATTTACAGATGATAATTGTTCTTTTTTTGAGGGCCAATGATAAAAAATATGAAATTAAAAATTTTTTCCCTTAAATTTTCATAGAAAATCTTCTGAAAGTCGCAAAGTTTAAATGATTTTTAAATTTATTAAAAAATCCTTATTTTTTAAAAGACCGTTGTCATGACTATAAGATGCTGCTTGAAACTCTATTATTCACTAACAAAAAGGCTTAAGTTGAAATTTGTTATCAACTTTTTTACCTGGTGAACAAAAACTTCGGGACTATCGTCATCTGGAGTGAGAAACCCGAAACCCTTGAGCACATTAAACCATTTACACTTCCCCTTTAAAAGGGGTTGATTTGGATCCAGCATTACATTCCCACCACTTGCTTCGCTTTGCGTAGTGGAAGACGAACCTAAAATAAATAAGTTTGTTGTATGGGTAAATTATTTTTAAAATTAAAAAAACTGAAAAAAAAATAGGATAAATGGTTAATTTCAAACAAGAATAATATGCTGAATAGAAAAGTCGGAGCATAGCCGGTAAAATAAAAATTAAAAATAAAACGCATGAGCATTAGAACTAAATTAAATTAAGTTTTTAGAATCATTGAAACACATTAAAATCATCGCGAAATCGCAACTTCTATTTTGAAAAAAAAAAAAACACTGAAATTAATGATTTTTGACAATTAAAAAAACCCCCAATTTCTTAATTATCCTAAACAGGTGGCTGTTTATAAAAAAAACTCAAACTTATAGTGTATAATAGCACCGTATTTAAGGCTCTCAGAAAAAATCGCTTTTAAATGAGAAAATTGTTTTATTGCATTTTCGTGAAGAAATCGTGACTGTTGAAATTTTAATATGAAGATATCGTGAATCTTGGAAATATAATAAAACTAAGAGGCGATTATTTGTTGAATTTTTATAAAAACTATTTATTTATTTAAAACTATTAGTTTTTAATAATTATAACGAAGGGTAGCTGACTTCATTTTGGCCACCTTTTTTATTATTTTGAATAAGTTTTTTCTGGCTCTTCTAATTGAGCCAAGATTTGATCTAAAAATCAAACGACAGCGCTATTTTTGCTATTCCAGTGCAAAATTTAATAATTTCTGTTACACTTAAAAATCAGTAGAGGATAAACTTTTTTTATAGTGGCCGAAATTAAGGCGCGTGCCATTGATTTCGGCCACCTTGAAAAAAAACTGGCTCTAACTATTGCTAAAACGAACAATAAAAATTTTTAAAGGTTGTACATTTATCCTTTGTCCTTGGTACATACAACTTTATTTTTCCGATTTACAAACTTTTATAGTTATTAGCAAGACTTTATTTTATTATGTCAAAACACAAGCAAACCACAAGTAATTATGTCAAAACCTTAAAAAATACAAGTTTTAATAAATAATCTGTGTTTTTTGTTGAATTTTTTTGTCGTGAAAAAATATTTCAACATAAAATAGCTTTTGTTAAAACCACCAACCTTTAAAGAAATTTTATTTAACTTTTAAGGTTTTTATATTTTTATCCTAAAAACAACAAAAAAACATAATCCGCCTTAATTTCAGCCACCTTTTAGGTTAAAAAAAAAACAAAAAAAACAACAAAAGCCTAAAACATAAAAAGAACGTTTACATAACCCAAAATTATCAAATTTAAGGATAAACAAGACATTACAAAAATTAAGGAGGGGTATAAATTCACTCAACTAATCCTTGCCTACATACATGGAGGCACGGGGGGGGGGTTGGGGAGGGGTTGACCCCACAAACTTTGAGATGGGGGTTTAACCCCCCCTCACATAGGAATGGGGAGAGAAAAGGTTAACCCCCCTAATTTTAAAAAAATGAAGAGAAAAATGTCTTTAAAATGACTTTCAATTGCCTCTAAACTTAAGTTTTGAGGTCAAAATGAATGTTTTAAGCAATAAAAAGCTCAAGAATGCAATAAAAAGAGCTTTTTGATTTGAAATTAGCGTTTTTTACCTATTTTCCTTCAAAATTGAAAAACCATATGTGTAAAATTTACTCCAGAAACAAAACGATATGGGTAAAATACGTTTCTCGGAGTTTAACCCCTTTAATTTGGGGTTTAACCTCCCCCAACTCCGGACCAATTTGCCCATTTCTGATGTTTCATACTTGAGTGCATCCCTTCGCGAAGAAAATACCTGAGTTTTTTAACTGTATTTCAATAATCTTTGAGAAATTCCTACTGGTCTATTGATGATTTAAACCTAGCCGATTGGGAGTTGGATTGCTCCAACCCGTACAGATGTTTACTACGTTATTCTTATGACTGCATACCTCCGACAAGGAAAATAATCTGACATTTTTACTATGTTTTAATTTACTTTACAGAATTTTTTTTGAAGGATTGGTATTTTATATCGTGGTAAGTGGTGGGTTGGGTGGGAAAACCCCATTGATCTTGATATTTATTATGTTCACTATATAACTGTATCCCTCCGCCAAGAGAATAACCTGACTTTTGTGTGGTACTATATTATCTTTTGAGAAATTCCTTCCAGTCTATTCATAATTTAATACAACCTAGCGAATTATAGGTAATTTAACCCCGCCCGTACACATTATGGTGAAAATTTGTTAAACAGGTTTTTTCACGCACGTGAATTTTAAGGTGGCCGAAATTAACGGAATCTTTAAATATGCAGTTAGTTAAACACATTGCAAAGTGCTTTTGAAAAAAATATCAAAACATGAAAATTAACAATTTTGAGCCTTGTATAGAAGTTATTTTAAGGTTATATATTGCTTCGTTAATAGAAAGGAAGAGGGGATGATGTTATAAAAATTGTGAAGAATGAAATATTTATTAATGATGAAAATATGTATACATACGTAAGTGCCTAAACATATAACATAAATTTAATGCAGTTTAAACACAAAACAAAAATCCAAAAATCACAAAAAATTGCCTTTTTGTATAAAAATGTTGATAATGCAGAATAACACGAAAAAAAACACTTTCCAAAAGCAGTTTATTCAACATTTATCCAGTTACTTTTGTGCTAGTTCTTTTATGTTTTAAATATAAGTAAATTTTTTAACACCCTAAATTCGTGGCTGAAATTAATGCCTGGCTGAAATTAAGTCAGATACCCTAATTTTAAGTAAAGTGATTTATGAAAAAAAAATTTTTAAGGGTCATAATTTGGATCATTACACGCCCTAAATTAAATCACGCTTTCATAAAAAGCCCTATCCAGAACATTCAGGTACCCCCAATAGGAAGGCCCCAATTAGGGCTCGCTCGACTAGGGGCAGTATGGGTTTGAGTATTGATTTGTTGATGGGTTCATCAATAAAGGTAAATTATGCTGGAATAATTTTTCAGAGGCTATTACAAGTACTAATTCCAAAGAAAAAAATTAAAAGATATTGTTTGTGTAAATTTAATGGCATGATATATCTTTGTTGGCGAAATCCACACATTACACTATAATACAATAACAGAGATAAAATCTCTACAAAATAAGGGAGAGTGAATGAGGCCATAACGAGGGAGACAGCGAAGCAAGATTAATAAAAAAGAATAATAAAAAATTTGGGAGCGGATTGCCCTGAGCAAAATAAGCTTTTCTACTTTTGGCTGGCGCTTCGCGCCGCAAGAAATCGACCTGCGGTGTTACCAAGTTAACCGTGTATAAAATTATGTTACAGTCTCAAGTGAAAATGTTTTTAAAATTTTTTTCTGGCTACTTGTAAGCATAAATTTCTAGCCTTCAAAAATACTCAAAAATCGTTTGGCCATCAAAAATGGAAGGCTCCAATAGTATTTTCCATCTTTATCATTAAACCGCTAACGTTAAAAGGTTGGAATGGTTTTGTTGTTAAATAGTTAAATACTGCATTTATTGAGGTCAGCTAGATTTTATTTGCCTATAGTTTGAGCGGCCTGCAGAGTTGCTATGACGCGCTATAGAAATATTAATAAGATAAAAAATGTAAAGTGATTAAACCGAAACCCATAACGAAGAAAAAGAATAAAATCATTAAAATCTAAAAAAAAAACTGACCCGTATCACGACCATTTTCGTCAGTTTGAGAATCGATAACTTCTTTTGAGCCATTAATTTCCTCCATAATTAGTCAAAATTAGTCCTGCTATTTGAAGGCTGATAAGGTGGTTTAAGTCGGTTTTTTGGGCTTTTCCATAGCCAAACCAGCTATCACAACGGCTCGGCTGCGTTGAGAGATTGATTACTATCTTCTCGGCGTTTCACACGGCCGCACTGCGCCCACTGTCCACTACTACGTCCACTACGGTTTCGCGAAATTTCCCCACCAACAAAAGTCGCCAGCAGTACTACTCCAATTGATACAACAAGTTTACGTTTATTTTAAACTTTTGTAGGGTTATTTGAAGCTTAAGTTTAGTTAACTGTTATTCTTCATGTTTTGACTAGTTTTGATCAACATTGTTTTGTATAAGAAGTTATAGAATAATGTCCAATTCGGCTCTTTTCTTTCCCCACCGCACCGTGATAGATGTTCTGCTCGGCGCAAGATGTGTTTCGCCCGCCACGCTGCACGCTGTCTTTGGACCCGCGGTCCTAAATACTTTAATACGTTTTGACGAGGATTACACAAGAAAGTTTTAAAACCTCTTGAGATGACCAATTTAACATAGAATTAAGTTTTAAGAATAGTTTTTTACAAAAATTCCAGCTTAAAAATTATTTGACAAACATTTATTGAACTAAAAGCTTTATAACAAAACGTGTTTTGGTTCAAAAACCATATATAAATTCTTAAATTTCGACAGAAATATTTTTCGACAGAAATAAAAGTCTAGTATTTTCAACAAATTTTGTCGTTTATTGCAAATTTTTAAATTGTGTACAATTTGTTTGTTAATCGTGCATTAATTCTAATTAATTGTCAACTGGATTATTAAACTGTGAAATATTTTTAACTCAAGGTTTCGAAACATATAAAGTTGTTTCTTTTGGAAAAGGTTAAAAACAAGCAAAATGCAAAAGAAGATTTTTATATTTATATTTTTTCGCTACTTTATATATGTGAGCAGTTTTTGAAGAGGGTAAATCTAAATAAGTAAGGCCGCTGGAGTTGGCTAAAAAATTAAGCGGGATATCCACCAAAATTCCAGTTATTAGTGTTTTTGGTAATAAAACTTTCAAAATTTAAAAGGAATACACTAAATACTACAGGAAATAAAAATAAGAATTTAACACATTGTGCAAAGAAGTAATAAATTATAAATTTTATTGACAAAATATAAAAAGTAAATATCATATCAACCCAAACACCGCATTAGGAACCGTAAAATAAAAATGACATTTTTTGCCTAATAATTTTTTGCATTATATCTTGAAATAACTTACATAGTGCATGCCCCAAATGGCGCTAAATTTCTGATTATACTTTTCGACTAAAAAATTTAAATAATTTGATCTGTAATAAAGAAATTTTGATTTTGAAGCATCAAAATCGCCAAAGTTCATTTCAAATTGTTTTGGAATTGCTCTAACATTACTAAAACCATAGAAAAGTTCCTGTTAAAGCCATAACTTAAGTACTATTTGTTTGGTGTCCTGAAAAAATACCTTATGCAAATATCTTCTGGAAAAAATGTGTTTTTTGAGCAATAAATTATCGGGTTATTTTGAAAATTTTAGGTTCTTTTTTAAGTATATTTTCAAATTGTCTTTTTTATCTTGATTTTAAGGTTTTGCTTCAGTTTTTGGAAAAAGTTTTTTCTTCAGTTGAGATCATAAAAGTGTATCAGAGGATATTTTTTCCGTCAAATGTTTTTCAGAATGTATTTCTTCCGGGCACCGTTTGTTTATGGTTCCTTTAAATAACAAAAAAGTTTTTCAGGGAAAGGTTTTAATGATATAATTAATTATGTCAAGTTTCATGCTTAGAGTAAATAATGGCGACTTATTCTTGTTTAGTGCTCTAGTCTCGGCCATTAGACGTTAATATGAAATAATAAATCAGAAAAGCGTAATAAATTATTCTTTTATGTGAATATTCGTTACCATTGGTATAAAATATGTACTAGTATAAATATTTTGAATCATATTCATAATAATTTTTGTAAATGATTGTGATTCAATTTGTGTCAGAGTAATGACGAATTGTTTTAAATAAAAAATAAAAGGAAAACTTTCTACGCAAAAAGAAAACGCTAATGTACTTTCATTTTCTAAGAAACAAAAAAAGTCTAAGTGTAATGCGCACAATTTACAAATCTCAAAACCAGGCTCAATGTTTTTTTTGCAAAATATTTTATTTTAGATATTAAACATTTTTAGAAATATTTTTAACTTATATAAAATGCTCTATAAGGGTCTTACCTAAAAACTATTATCAATACAAAAAATTAAAACAGTTAGTAAAATAATAAATTAATGTGAAATTGTGTACATTCAATAGAAAGTAGACTATTTTAAAACTTAAACATAAGGGTACCCGGCAAATAAACCATAGTGAATTTTTTTTTAATCTTACAAAATCTTCCAAAACGTAAAATTATCAACCACTACTTTTTATTGATGATGTTTTTAATGTTTTTCCCTACTTGATTGGCTGCTATAAACAGTACTTAATACTGACACACATATTTTTTGAATACCTATGTAATACATAATAATTATAATACATTATAATCAAAATATTTGGACTTATTTTTATTAGCAACAATAAAAAAACTTAAACTTTTTATTATTTTTTTTATTAAAATTAAACTCTGGAATGATTGAGCGGTTCTTAAATAATGTAAAATACACAAAAAACTAAAAAAAGTTTTAAAAATAAATTCAAAAGCATTAAAAAAAATTTATTTAAAATAAGTGAAACTTCATAAATTTTTTATAATTTTAAACATGAACATTACGTACTAAATAAAAACATTTCAAAATACATCAGAAATCAGACGAAAAGTTCCATCTTATGGCCAAAACGCCCTGGGCGGCTGTACTCAGTCGCAAAAACTGACCGACAATGGCCCTTCCAGCTCATCTACCACAACATTCTCTATTCTGACTGTTTCTAATGCTCTTCTGTTCCACTAAGCGGACATGCGAGGAGGATAAAAAGGGATTTTCCGATAAATAAGGGCGAACAAAACAAGAATAAACATTTCTATTACACACTCGAAAAAAAAAAAATCTATTTAGTATATTGGATGTTTTTATTTTTAATACCAAACACTATAATGCTATCTTTTATAAACCATAAAATCCTATATATCCACTATTTGCCTTAAATTACACTCGATTTCTTCGACCTATTTCCAGACGGCGAAAAGTGTTTGCTTGTTCGTGAATGCAGTAAACAAACTGTTTCGCTAACCAGTCAGCCCGCCTTTGCACACCTTTTTCTTCCACAAGAATTCTTTGTTTTGGCGCACTGCCATAAAAACAATGCAACACAATATTGAGATTTTCCGGCCAAACTAACCGGAAGTATTATTTGAGAATCTTAAAGCACGACCACATTTGATTATTATGTTTAGGTTATAGCTATAAAAAGGATTTAAATCTCTATTTTTAAAAAAAAGTGTATATAATATAAAACCCAAATTTATTAGGTTTTTTTTTACTTTCCTCAAAAAAAGTAATGGTACAGATATATGTCTTAGACCACTTTATCAACAAAATTGAAAAATTTTAAAAATTTTGAAAATACAAAAATAAAAATAAAAATAAAATCAATTTCCCCTAAAAAAAGGTATCGAGGAAAAATGACTTACCAAAGATTTCAATTTTTGTAAAAGAAAGGAGAAAACGTTCATTTTTTTAAAAACAGACCAATAAGTTAAAAGGAAGAAATTAAGATGATAAAAATTAGCTTAAATTTAAAAATTTTGTCAAATTGCCCAGGGAAAATAACGTTCAAAGTCCATGATGAAGGAGGATTGGTCATTAGTTCATCATAATAACCTTATTAAATTTGTGAGTTTTATTATGAGGCAAAACAGAATTTTATTTTAATGGCATGTTCTTGAAAAACGCCAAAAACCATTCGCATTCAAATTGTCATCAAAATATTGACTATTCATATGTATACATTCGTCTTCTAAAATAATTATTATTTAGAAGACTTTTAAACCATATTTTGTCCGCGGTTACTTTAATTTTGACTGAAAACTAAAGATTAACTCAAATTTACCTTTATACAATTTTATTCTGATCAATTTTTCAATTTTCTAGCCGGATTAAAAACTTTTTTGATCACTCATCTTAGCACAAAACTGAGAATTTTATTTATTCGTTGAAATTACTTAAAAGTGCGGTACGGAATCAATTTTTTGTCTTCAATTTTGATGATTTTTTTGTAAAAACCTTACCTCAGCCACAAATAAACCACAAATTTTTTTTCATCAAGATATCTTCGGTAGTTCGGGACATGTAATCCTCAAAAAATGGTGTTTTTCGACAATTCTGTGTTTGAAAGATTGCTCAATAAGTATTAAAATTTAAATTACAAAACATGCACTTAAATAAAGCGGCGAATTTCTACTTTAATTTGATACCTTGATTGTTAAGATTGGTGCAGTATTTGTCGACATATGGCGTTTATTATACAAAAAACCCCCGATTTTTCGCTAAAAACAAGCGACGGCAGGGATTTTATTTATAAACAACTTTTAAAGCATGAGAGAGTAGCGGGTGTGATGGGGGTTAATAGTGAGTTAAGTTTGTGTTCAGTTTATAAGGTTCGAGCCGCGGTTTTGATTACAGTTGGTGCGGTACCGCAGGGTTAAATCGACGCGTGAACGATGAAAGAATATTATTGATTTTAAGATAATGAGCGTTAAAATTATAATAATAAATAGAAGATAAACATAAATTACAAAAAAACACAAAATTGAAGACAAAAAATTGATTCCGTACCCCACTTTTAAGTAATTTCAACTAATAAATAAATTTCTCAGTTTTGTGCTAAGATGAGTGACCATAAAAAAGTTTTTTAATCCGGCTAGAAAATTGAAAAAATTGAAAATTTGAGAATAAAATTGTATAAAGGTAAATTTGAGTTAATTTTTAGTTTACTTTCAAAATTAAAGTAACCGCTAACAAAAATGAGTAAAAGTCTTTTAAATAATACCATTATTGAAGAAGACTAATATATACATATGAATAGCAATATTTTATTACAATTTGAATGTGAATGAATTTCGCGTTTTTCAAGAACATGCCATTAAAATAAAATTCTGTTTTGCCTCATAATAAAACTCACAAATTTAATAAGGTTATTATGATGAACTAATGACCAATCCTCCTTCATCATGGACTTTGAACGTTATTTTCCCTGGGCAATTTGAGCAAAACCTAAAATCAAGCTAAATTTTATCATCATAATTTCTTCATTTTAACTTATTGGTCTGTTTTTAAAAAAATGAACGTTTTCTCCCTTCTTTACAAAAATTGAAATCTTTGGTAAATCATGTTTCCCTCAATATTTTTATATTGAGGGAAATATGATCTTTATTTTTATTTTTATTTTTGTATTTTCAAAATTTTCAAAATTTTCAAATTTTGTTTAAGAAAGTGGTCTAAACACATATATCTGTGCCATTACTTTTTTTTGAGGAAAGTAAAAAAACCTAATAAAATTTGGGTTCTGTGGTATATACACTTTTTTTTTAAAACAATACAATTTGAATCCTTTTTATAGCTATGACCTAAACCATAAAACCTAATCCCAAAATGTGAGTCGTGCTTTAAGAATCTCAAAATAATACTTCCGGATTAGCTTGGCCGGGAAATCTCAATATTGTGTTGCATTGTTTTTATGGCAGTGCGCCAAAAACAAAGAATTCTGTGCGGGAGGAGAAAAGGTGTGTGAAGGCGGGCTGACTGGTTAGCGAAGCACTTGTTTACTGCATTCACGTGACGAACAAACGCTCTTCGCCGTCTGGAAATGAGGTCGAAGAAATCGAGTGTAATTTAAGGCAAATCATGGAATATAATGAGGATTTTATGGTTATAAAAGATAGCATTATAGTGTTTGATATTAAAAATAAAAAAATCCAACTATACTAATATAATTTTTCGATTTTTCGAGTGTGTAATGGAAATGTTGATTCTTGTTTTGTTCGCCCTTATTTATTCGGAAAATCCCTTTTATCCTCCTCGCATGTCCGTTTAGTGGGAACAGAAGAGCGTTAGAAACAGTCAGAATAGAGAAATGTTGTGGTAGAATGAGCTGGAAGGGCCACTGTCGGTCAGTTTTTGCGACTGAGTACGGCCGCCCAGGGCGTTGGCCATAAGATGGACTTTTCGCCTGATTTCTAATGTATTTTAAAATGTTTTTTTAGTACGTAATGTTTGTTTAATAATTATAAAAAATTTATGAGGGTTCACTTATTTTAAATAAATTTTTTTTAATGCTTTTGAATTTATTTTAAAACTTTTTTTAGTTTTTTGCGTGGTATATTTTACATTATTTAAGAAACCGCTCAATATTCAGAGTTTAATTTTAATAAAAAAATAATAAAAAGTTTAAGTTTTTTTATTGTTGCTAATAAAAATAGAGTCCGAATATTTTGATTATAATGTATTATAATTATTATGTATTACATAGGTATTCGAAAAAATATGTGTCCAGTATTAAGTACTGTTTATAGCAGCCAATCAAGTAGGGCATTAAAAACATCATCAATAAAAAGTGTGGTTGATAATTTTACGTTTTGGAAGATTTGTAAAATTAAAAAAAAATTCACTATGACTCATACCTTTATGTTTAAGTTTTGGAATGCCGTACCTTTTATTAGATGTGCGAAGTTCACATTAATTTATTTTTTTACTAACTGTTTTAAGATTTTGTATTGATAATAGGGTTTCGGTAGACCCTTATACAGCATTTTATATAAGTTAAAAATATTTCTAAAAATGTTTAATGTGTAAAATAAAATATTTTGCAACGTTATCATTGAGCCTGGTTTTGAGGTTGTGAATTGTGCACATTCCACTTTGATTTTTTTTGTTTCTTAAAAAATAAAAGTACATTAGCGTTTTCTTTTTGCATAATAGTTTTCATTTTATTTTTTATTTCAAACCATTCGTCATTACTCTGACACAAAGAATCACAATCAGTACAAAATTATTATGACTGTGATTCAAATTGTTTATACTAGTACATATTTTATACTAGTGGTAAAGAATATCACAGTTACGAGTATTTTATTACGCTTCTGACTTATTGTTTCATAGTAACGACTAATAACAAGACTAGAGCACTAAACAAGAATAAGTCGCCATCATTTCTCTAAGCATGAAACTTGACATAATTAGTATACCTATTAAAACCTTTCCCTCAAAAGCTTTTTTGTTTATTAAACAAACCATAAACAAACGGTGCCCGGAAGAAATACATTCTGCAAAATATTTACGGAAAAAATATCTTCTAAAACACTTTTATATTCTCAACTGAAGAAAACTTTTTTCCTAAGCCTAAGCAAAACCTTAAAATCAAGATAAAAAGACAATTAAAATATCTTAAAAAAAGACTTAAAAGTTTTTAAAAATACCCAATAATTTATTGCTCAAAAAAAATATTTTTTCCAGAAGATTTTTCCAGGTATTTTTTCAGGACACCAAACAAATAGTACTTAAGTTATGGCTTTAACAGGACTTTTCTATGGTTTTAGTAATGTTAGAGCAATTCCAAACAATTTGAAATGAACTTCTTGGCGATTTTGATGCTTCAAAATCAAAATTTCTTTATTATAGATCAAATTATTTAAATTTTTTAGTCGAAAAGTATTATCAGAAATTTAGCGCCATTTGGGGCATGCACTATGTAAGTTATTTCAAGATATAATGCAAAAAATTATTAGGCAAAAAATGTCATTTTTATTTTACGGTTCCTAATGCGGTGTTTGGGTTGATATGATATTTACTTTTTATATTTTGTCAATAAAATTTATAATTTATTACTTCTTTGCACAATGTGTTAAATTCTTATTTTTATTTCCTGTAGTATTTAGTGTATTCCTTTTAAATTTTGAAAGTTTTATTACCAAAAACACTAATAACTGGAATTTTGGTGGATATCCCGCTTAATTTTTTAGCCAACTCCAGCGGCCTTACTTATTTAGATTTACCCTCTTCAAAAACTGCTCACATATATAAAGTAGCGAAAAAATATAAATATAAAAATCTTCTTTTGCATTTTGCTTGTTTTTAACCTTTTCCAAAAGAAACAACTTTATATGTTTCGAAACCTTGAGTTAAAAATATTTCACAGTTTAATAATCCAGTTGACAATTAATTAGAATTAATGCACGATTAACAAACAAATTGTACACAATTTAAAAATTTGCAATAAACGACAAAATTTGTTGAAAATACTAGACTTTTATTTCTGTCGAAAAATATTTCTGTCGAAATTTAAGAATTTATATATGGTTTTTGAACCAAAACACGTTTTGTTATAAAGCTTTTAGTTCAATAAATGTTTGTCAAAAATAATTTTTAAGCTGGAATTTTTTGTTAAAAAAACTATTCTTAAAACTTAATTCTATGTTAAATTGGTCATCTCAGAGGTTTTAAAACTTTCTTGTGTAATCCTCGTCAAAACGTATTAAAGTATTTAGGACCGCGGGTCCAAAGACAGCGTGCAGCGTGGCGGGCGAAACACATCTTTGCGCCGAGCAGAACATCTATCACGGTGCGGTGGAAAGGAAAAGAGCCGATTTGGACATTATTCTATAACTTCTTATACAAAACAATGTTGATCAAAACTAGTCAAAACATGAAGAATAACAGTTAACTAAACTTAAACTTTAATAACCCTACAAAAGTTTAAAATAAACGTAAACTTGTTGTATCAATTGGAGTAGTACTGCTGGCGACTTTTGTTGGTGGGGAAATTTCGCGAAAATTCGTAGTGGACGTAATAGTGGACAGTGGGCGAGTGCGGCCGTGTGAAACGCCGAGAAGATAGTAATCAAATCTCTCAACGCAGCCGAGCCGTTGTGATAGCTGGTTTGGCTATGGAAAAGCCCAAAAAACCGACTTAAACCACCTTATCAGCCTTCAAATAGACGGTTCCATTTCTCCACTAATTATGGGAGGAACTTAATGGCTCAAGAAAGAAGTTATCCATTCTCAAACTGACGAAAATGGTCGTGATACGGGTACATTTTTTTAGATTTTAATGATTTTATTCTTTTCTTCAGTTATGGGTTCCGGTTTAATCACTTTACATTTTTTATCTTATTAATATTTCTATAGCGCGTCATAGCAACTCTGCAGGCCGCTCAAACTATAGGCAAATAAAATCTAGCTGACCTCAATAAATGCAGTATTTAACTATTTAACAACAAAACCATTCAAACCTTTTAACGTTAGCGGTTTAATGATAAAGATGGAAAATACTTATTGGAGCCTTCCATTTTTGATGGCCAAACGATTTTTGGTATTTTTGGAGGCTAGAAATTTATGCTTACAAGTAGCCTAGAATAAAAATTTTAAAAACATTTTCACTTGAGACTGTAACATAATTTTATACACGGTTAACTTGGTAACACCGCAGGTCGATTTCTTGCGGCGCGAAGCGCCAGCCAAAAGTAGAAAAGCTTATTTTGCTCAGGGCAATCCGCTCCCAAATTTTTTATTATTCTTTTTTATTAATCTTGCTTCGCTGTCTCCCTCGTTATGGCCTCATTCACTCTCCCTTATTTTGTAGAGATTTTATCTCTGTTATTGTATTATAGTGTAATGTGTGGATTTCGCCACCAAAGATATATCATGCCATTAAATTTACACAAATAATATCTTTTAATTTTTTTCTTTGGAATTAGTACTTGTAATAGCCTCTGAAAAATTATTCCAGCATAATTTACCTTTATTGATGAACCCATCAACAAATCAATACTCAAACCCATACTGCCCCTAGTCGAGCGAGCCCTAATTGGGGCCTTCCTATTGAGGGTACCTGAATGTTCTGGATAGGGCTTTTTATGAAAGCGTGATTTAATTTAGGGCGTGTAATGATCCAAATTATGACCCTTAAAAATTTTTTTTTCATAAATCACTTTACTTAAAATTAGGGTATCTGACTTAATTTCAGCCAGGCATTAATTTCAGCCACGAATTTAGGGTGTTAAAAAATTTACTTATATTTAAAACATAAAAGAACTAGCACAAAAGTAACTGGATAAATGTTGAATAAACTGCTTTTGGAAAGTGTTTTTTTTTGTGTTATTCTGCATTATCAACATTTTTATACAAAAAGGCAATTTTTTGTGATTTTTGGATTTTTGTTATGCTTTAAACTGCATTAAATTTATGTTATATGTTTAGGCACTTAACGTATGAGTATACATATTTTCATCATTAATAAATATTTCATTCTTCACAATTTTTATAACATCATCCCCTCTTCCTTTCTATTAACGAAGCAATATATAACCTTAAAATAACTTCTATACAACCGGCTCAAAATTGTTAATTTTCATGTTTTGATATTTTTTTCAAAAGCACTTTGCAATGTGTTTAACTAACTGCATATTTAAAGATTCCGTTAATTTCGGCCACCTTAAAATTCACGTGCGTGAAAAAGGTGGGACCTGTTTAACAGAATTTTCACCATAATGTGTACGGGCGGGGTTAGAATTACCTATAATTCGCTAGGTTGTATTAAATTATGAGATAGACTGGGAAGGAATTTCTCAAAAGATACATATAGTAACACACAAAAGTCAGGTTATTCTCTTAGCAAAGGAATACAGTTATATAGTGAACATAATAAATATCAAGATCTCAATGGGGTTTCCCCACCCAACCCACCACTTACCACGATATAAGCAA
>JASAMX010009739.1:0-11193 GCA_030248175.1 Microlaimidae sp. YZB2_3 | reverse complement strand
GTTCAGTTACGTATACTACTTAAGGAAAAATTGCATTATATTTTAAATTGCAATTTAAATTTATTTATTAATTGCAATTTATTTTAAATTGCATTATATTTAAGCAAGAAAAAAATGTTATTTATAATTAAAAACGAAACGACTTATTTAACGTTTAATTGTCTTCACGTTCAAACGATATTAAAATTTAGTTCAGCTGATTCAGTTTAAAAAATTTACATATTTGTGGCAAACGTATTTTTTCTTAGCTCAGTACCCTCGTGTCCGGTACCCTCGTGTCCAGTACCCTCGTGTCCAGTACCCTCGTGTCCAGTACCCTCGTGTCCAGTACCCTCGTGTCCAGTACCCTCGTGTCTTAGAATCCTTTAAAGATTTTATCAAAAAAAACTCATTTATTTTAATCAAGAGTCGATGAAAGAGTTTAAATATAAAAAAGACAGCAAAAAACTGAAACTCGCTTCGATTTTCGTACGAGTATATGATTTAGAAAAAAAAAACAAAAAAAACAGTAATTAAATAACTTCTTGGCGTTCTCATTCCACTCATGGTTGTTTAATAATAATTTTTTAGTTTTTCAAAGGCAGGGTTTCGAAGCTCCAGAGATTCGGAGATAGCTTCAAACATTATCATTGTTTTTATTAAAAACCCATGGTATAAATTGTGTGTAATATAACCTTTAAAAATTTCATGTTTTAGTATGATGTTTTATTAAACAATTTAGGTAGTTTTTTGATTATTAAATTGCATTATATTTAAGCAAGAAAAAATGTTATTTATAATTAAAAACGAAACGACTTATGTAACGTTTAATTTTGTTCACGTTCAAACGATTAAAATTTAGTTCGGCTCATTCAGTTTAAAAAATTTACATATTTGTGGCAAACGTATTTTTTCTTAGCTCAGTACCCTCGTGTCCGGTACCCTCGTGTCCAGTACCCTCGTGTCCAGTACTCTCGTGTCCAGTACCCTCGTGTCCTTGAATCTTTTTTAATATTTTTGAATTTATTTAGAAAGAATAGCAGTTCCGATTTGCAGAGTCGACTTAAAACCAGAAAACTCCTTGGAGTTGGGGAATCGGAAGAGGGACAAGTCTACAAGTCAAAGGTATTTTGTCCGAAGTTTTTCACTACTATGAAAAATAGTAATTTATGTAGTAATTGATTAGAAAATTTTTAATGTATGTTATATGAATTATTATTTTTACGCTTTTATTGTACAATCATAATGATGATGTTATTATAAACAATCGTGCTTGTGTTTTTTAAAGTTAGATCATGCTAAAATGGTTTATTTTTCATAAACTATTTTTAAAAAAAATATTATGTCAAAAAATTTTAAAATGAAATCTCTGCAATTTCTAGCTTTTAATTACCTTGGGTATTGGTAACAATATGAAGGCTTGAAAACACATATACACTTTTTAGTTTTTATTTAATTGCCTTGCTTAATGAAAAAGTATAAATAGAACCTTTGCTTTGTGTGTATTGCATGCTTCATTAAATCATACTCTAGTAGAGACCTTTGAATTCAAAAATTAACTCCGTTGAACTGAAACCTCAATAAATTTTTATGACATTATTTCTAGGAGGAAGTCGTTTCAACCACAAATCATAAGGAAGTTAATTTAATTGAATAAATTGATATCTCAGCAGGGGATGTTAAAAAACATAAATCAATCTTGTGTAAATTCTAATTATAGTTAAAAAATTAAAATCTTATGTTTGAAAAGAATAAAAAAATAAATCTCCGATTCCGCTCTTTGAGTTCCTGTTTTTTGCGCTAGAATGTTGTTACAATTATTAAGTTAGGGCTCCATGTACCTCGTATCGATTTATTTTTTAAAATTTTTTTTAAAATTTATTGTTTATCAAATAATGAAAAAAAAATATTACCATAAATTATTGACTACTATAGTTATTTATTTTAATTTATTTATTCCATGTCTAAATAGATAAGTAAATTACAAAGTTATCTATTTACAACTCAACTATTTATCCATTGATTTCTATTTTACGATTTATCTAGTGATTTCTAATAATTATTAGAAATTTTTTTTAGTAATTATCGAATAGTAAATAGTTCATTATTAATTAATAGGTTTTTACGTGGAAAATTCTCAGATTAAAAAAAAACTTTTTTTTTAAAACAGTACAGTGAACTTTTAATAAGCCTTTCATACGAGTCATAGTTTTACACTGATAAAATAGAGTGGTTGTTAGATTTTTTTTATGTGTTTATCTTTATTATTGCATAAACATGTAATAATATTCTAAGATCTTTATTTTCTCAAGAATGTTTAATTCTAAGATGTTTATTTTCTTAAGAAAAAAAAAGTATCATTCACCCAAATACTTACCCCTTTGTCTTCGACTCAGTTAGTATTGTAGTGAAGTCAGCCTCGCTATGGGGGGGATCAGGCCGGACCGCTCTTGAGCTTTGGGGGGAGGGCCCCCTGAATTTTTTCTAGGGGGGGTCCAAAATTTTGGCTCTAGGGGGGGTGCACCCCTCTGTCCCCCCCCCAAAAACACCTATGGGTATACCCGACTTCCAAAATTTGTGGGGGGTCCTAAAAAAGGTGTAATCAAGCCACCGGGACTGTTCTAACTTCTATTCAGCACCCAATAGGCCTACGGTACCACCTGGGTGCTGTGTCTTTTCTCTAATAGAATTGAGTCCAGCTTGGTATGGCTAGAAAAATGTTTTGTATGTTGGCAACACATGTCAGTTTTCTATCTAGCAAAGCATTGGGCGAAATACAGCTCACCACTGTCCTTGCAAGAACATGGAACACCTATGCTGCTCATGTATGACGTTCAATAGTAAGATCAATATTATTAGGCGACTTAAAAAACTCTTTACTGAAGACCACAAAATGGGTGAACACTGCAGACCTGTGCACTGCCCCCCCCCCCCGGGGTTACAACGGGGGGGGGGCAATTCCAAAACGGGGGGGGGCACGGGGGGGGGGGGCAACTTTTTTGAAACGGGGAGGCAATAAAACGGGAGGGCAAGCAGGGGGGAAAGAAAAAAAAAGAGAAAAAAACGAGAAAAAAAGAAAAGAAGGGAAAGAAGGGGAAAAGGAAGGGACAAAAAAAGCGAAAATAAGGTAAAATAGGTCTAAAATGGCTTAAAATGCATTAAATAGGCTAAAAACTGCAAAATATTCGCGATGATGGCGTCATTATAGGTCAAAAACGGCGTCATAATTTTAGAGTACTTTATCATTTTTTGGCGGGGTTTGGGAATAAAACGGGGGGGGGCAATCCTCCAATAAAGCGGCGGGGGAAGGCATTTTCAGACCGTGCACAGGTCTGACACTGCATGCAGTAAAAACCCTAGCGGTAAAGGTTGCCAACATCATATTGGACAAAAATTCTCAACATGGGGGTGAAATTTTTTCGCCTTTCCTGGCTTGTCTCAGCGCCTGCCTATTGCATAATCTGCATAGGGGAGATAAGTTTCAGGTAATGCAACAACAACAACAACATCGTAACAAATTTTTTTTGAGAATATCTCAAAGTTTTCTTTTTTGGACCCAATTTTGCGTTTTTAAGACTGGACCCCAATTTTAAAGGGGGGTGTCCGAGGTGACTCCAAATTTTAGAGAGGGACTGTCGGCAGTAATCGGCATTTTGGGTGGTATAACCCAAATCATTCCTCTGCCCACCTATGTCCCCTCCCTGTTTTGGATTGCTATCCTCATTATGGCGCCATTTTTGACTTATTGTGACGCCATCATCACGAAATTTTCGCAATGTTTAGCCTATTTCAATGCATTTTAAGCCGTTTTCGACCTATTTCTACTTAAATTTCGATTTTTTTTGTCCTTTTTTTTCTGTTCCCGCCCTTTTTCTTCTTTCTTTCTCTTTCTCTTCTGCTTGCCCCCTCCGCATTTCTTCGTCCCAACGTTTCAAAAGGGTTGCCAAAATTCGGAGGTACCTCGGACACCCATGGGCGTAGCCAGGGGGAGGGCTAGACCCCCCCATTTAGGTCGGCAAAGGGAAAAAGTGGGGTTAGACCCCTCCGCCTTTTGGTGTCGTCCCAAGGATAAAAATTAGTGGTCCGACGAAGGCTTTTTCAAAAAATTTCTCGGGCTTGCCCTCATGTTAGATAGTTCCACCAAATTTGTGTTCTTGTAGTAATCTGATATGACCACGCTGGACCCACCCAATTCTAAATGTTTTAATTGGTCTCCACTTCAATCTCTTGTTATTTTGTTTTGTAATCTTAATACGAGGACCCTCGGACACCTCGTTAGATGTTATATAATGGTATTAAACTTAAGGATAGGAGAAGTATTTTAAAAACATTTTCTTGCGCGTAGCTTGCCCAGGGGTGTAATTCAATGTACTTATTTTTAAGTTTTTAGATTTTTACTTTTAAGTTTTTAATGTTTTTGGAAGAATGGAAAATTTTAAGTATCAAATTGTTTATAAAAAATTATTTTTGACTTATTTTTATTGAATAATAGGAAAATAATAAAGCATGTGACATAAACACCGCGCGGAAATTTTTTTTAGTCCTTTTATAACGTTGAGCCCCCCGTTTATAGGTTTCATCACGTTTAGGCGGGTCCGGTATACCACCCCCAATAAAATTTATTGGAGGAGTGCAAAGGTCTTGAAAAATAATAATTCAAAAAATGGGATATTAATGTGATAGCAAACCAGACCTCTGCCCCTTTTGCCCCCCCGCTTTATGGGGTTTGTTCCCCGTTTTGTCCCCTCTGCGGAAAATGGGTCCCCAAGGGAATGCTGGCCAACCAAGCGCCACGCTGTGAAAATTTTGGAGTTTTAGACTATTTCATGCTTTTAGCTACTTTAGACCTATTTTTCTTATTTTCGCTTTTTTGTCCCTTTTTTCCCTTTTCCTTTCTTTTTCTCTCCCGAAATTCAAAAAACGTAACCCCTCACAAAAAATCCGGCTTTGTGGGATATTGGGGGGGCGCACCTGCCCCTCTTGCCTCAGCGCGCCCATGGCAAGCCTGTACGTATCGTGTCATGTATCCTCCCCTAAAACTTGTGATTGGTACTTTATTCCATGTCCTGTGGTATGTTTAGACAATAAAATGTGGTGTTCATTTGAACCAAAAAGGGCAAATCAGTCAGTCGCAATTGTCCAGTATCAGATCAAGAATTGTTAAAAATAGCATTGACCTAACACTTCTTGCAATGTTTAATGCTTCCGCTGATTCCAGTGCTTTTTACGATATCCCGTGCGGTAATTGTTTTATAATAAAAATTTTTTCAATTTGTAAAATATAAGAATAAAATCGAAAAAAAAAACAAATCCGATATAGTTACCACTTTCAAAACACCCACATTTCATTCTAAACCAAAATGTATAGTTTTTAACTAATCTTAGTAAACTAATAATACAAAAAATATAATAATTTGATAAATTTTGAAAAATGCGTTGTGTGTTGCTCCTATTGTTGGGCACCTTCTATAAAAATATCTTATTTAGCTTAATCAGTTTTTTTTATTTGATGTGAAAACATACATAACTGATTGAATTGAACTAAATAAAGTATCTTAAGTAGAAGATGCCCAACGAATTGGAGAAGAACGCAACGCATTTTGAGAGAAATTGTCAAATATTTACATTTTTTGTTATTGTAATCTAGAAGTCATGATCACTTGGGCTGCCTTCCCCCCCTCTCCCGAGTTATAATGAAGAGGGCAATTCATAAACGGGGAAGGCATGGAGAGGGGCAACTTTTTTTTAAACGGGAAGGGCAATAAAACAAGGGGGCCGGACGTGGGGGAAAAGAAGAAAAAGAGAAGGAAAGGGAAAAAAGGACAAAAAAGCGAAAATAAGGTAAAAATAGGTCTAAAATAGCTTAAAATGCATTGAAATAGTCTAAAAACTGCAAAAATTCACAGTAATGGCGTCATAATGAGTAAAAAATGCATTCATATTTTTGGGTACTCTTTCATTTTCCGCAGAGGAAGAGCATAACGGGACGAAATCCTCCAAATAAAGCGGGGGGGCATTTTCAAACCGTGCACAGGTACTGTTTATTGTGGCGTTGATATTCCCCGTTTTTTTGAACTCTTCAGTTTACATAGACCTGTGCACTCCTCAATATTTTATTGGGGGTGGCAGCCTGTGCACTGCCTAAACGTTATAAACCTATGACCTAAACGTTATAAAAGGACTGAAAAAAAATTTCCGCGCGGTGTTTAAGTCGCATGCTTATATTTTCCTATTGCGATAAAAATAAGTCGAAACCCAATTCTAAATGATTTTGTGAAGCAATTTGTTCTCCTATCCTTTAAAATTTAATTTGCAAAACGTTGAGAAACTTTAAAAGTAAAAATCTAAAATTTAAAAAATAAGTCTTTAATAAGTACAGTCAAATGCAAGTATGACTTACTTATCTATAATTAATTTTAATACCATTATATAACAATCTAAAGAGGCGGTCCAGCGTGGTAGTATTCAGGGTTGCAAAACAAAATAACACAAATTCGGAAGTGGAGACCAATTAAAACATTTAGAATTGGGTGGGTCCAGCGTGGTCATATCAAGATTACAAAACAAAGTAACACAAATTTGAAAGTGGAAACTATATAAACAATCGAGTGCTGAGCGGAGCAAAGCGCGAGAAAATTTTTTAAAAAATGGCCATTCTAGACCCCCAAATTTTTATCCTTGGCGACCCAAAAGGGGGAGGGGTCTAACCCCAAATTTTTCCCTTTGCCGACCTAAATGGGGGGTCTAGACCCCCCCTGGCTACGCCCATGGGTGTCCGAGGTACCTCCGAATTTTAGGCAACCCTTTTGAAACGTTGGGACGACAATAAAACGGAGGGGGCAAGCAGAAGAGAAATAGAAAGAAAGAAGAAAAAGGGCGGGAACAGAAAAAAAAGGACAAAAAAAATCGAAATTTAAGTAGAAATAGGTCGAAAACGGCTTAAAATGCATTGAAATAGGCTAAACATTGCGAAAATTTCGTGATGATGGCGTCACAATAAGTCAAAAATGGCGCCATAATGAGGATAGCAATCCAAAACAGGGAGGGGACATAGGTGGGCAGAGGAATGATTTGGGTTATACCACCCAAAATGCCTCTCTAAAATTACTGCCGACAGTCCCTCTCTAAAATTTGGAGTCACCTCGGACACCCCCCTTTAAAATTGGGGTCCAGTCTTAAAAACGCAAAATTGGGTCCAAAAAAGAAAAATTTGAGATATTCTCAAAAAAAATTTGTTACGATGTTGTTGTTGTTGTTGTTGCATTACCTGAAACTTATGTCCCCTATGCAGATTATGCAATAGGCAGGCGCTGAGACAAGCCAGGAAAGGCGAAAAAATTTCACCCCCATGTTGAGAATTTTTGTCCAATATGATGTTGGCAACTTTTACCGCTAGGGTTTTTACTGCATGCAGTGTCAGACCTGTGCACGGTCTGAAAATGCCCCCCCCGTTTTATTGGAGGATTTGCCCTCCCCGTTTTTTTCCGCCTCCCGCCCTCCCAAAAAATAAAGAGTACCCTAAAATTATGACGCCATTTTTGACCTATGATGACGCCATCATCGCGAATTTTTTGCAGTTTTTAGCCTATTTCAATGTATTTTAAGCCATTTTAGACCTATTTTTACCTTATTTCCGCTTTTTTTTGTCCCTTTTTTCCCTTTTCCCTTCTTTTTTTTCTTTTTTTCTCCTTTTTTTCTCTTTTTTTTCTTTCCCCCCTGCTTGCCCCCCGTTTTATTGCCCCCCCGTTTCAAAAAAGTTTCCTCCCCCCCCCGCTTTTGGAATCGCCCCCCCGTTTTAACCCCGGGGGGGGGGGCAGGTGCACAGGTCTGCAGTGTTCACCCATTTTGTGGTCTTCAGTAAAGAGTTTTTAAGTCGCCTAATAATATTGATCTTACTATTGAACGTCATACATGAGCAGCATAGGTGTTCCATGTTCTTGCAAGGACAGTGGTGAGCTGTATTTCGCCCAATGCTTTGCGCAGATAGAAAACTGACATGTGTTGCCAACATACAAAACATTTTTCTAGCCATACCAAGCTGGACCTCAATTCTATTAGAGAAAAAGACACAGCACCCAGGTGCTACCGTAGGCCTATTGGGTGCTGAATAGAAGTTAGAACAGTCCCGGTGGCTTGATTACACCTTTTAGGACCCCCCACAAATTTTGGAAGTTGGGTATACCCATAGGTGTTTTTGGGGGGGGGGACAGAGGGGTGCACCCCCCCCCCCCCCCCCTAGAGCCAAAATTTTCGGACCCCCCCCCTAAAAACATTCAGGGGGCCCCCCCTCCCCCCAAACCTCACGACCGGTCAGGCCTGACCCCCCCCTAGCGAGGCTGACCCCCCTCCCCCCCCCTCCCGACCAATTTGGAAGTATATTTTTTTATTTACTGTCCAAAACACGGTTTTTTAGTTAAAAACAGTGTTTAAATACACTTTTTAGGCCTAAATAGGCTGTTTTAATACATAAAATTCAATATTAGACCTAAAAACACTTAAATTATTGAGTTAAAAAAATTTTGCTAAAAAATTAGACCCCCCTGACCCCCCCCTAATTTTCAAATCTCGCACCCGGGATCGACCCTCCCAAAAAAGCCTGGGGGGCCCGGACCCCCCGGGACCCCCCCTAAAAAATTTTGGCCTCCCACCCGGGGGTGGACCCCCCCCAGCGGACCCGACCAAAAACACCTATGGGTATACCCCCTCCCCAAAAAAACTCCGGAAAGTTGCCCACCTACGGGAGGAGTATAGGTGGGCAGGGGGTTATACCTCCTAAAAAAAATCCCAACTATAGTCGAAACCCCCCTAAAATTTGGGGGTACTGCGGACACCCCCCTAAAATTTGGAGGGTCCCAGTACTAAAAACGCTAAAAATGATGTATTTGGCATATACCCCAAAAAAATTTTTGGGACACCTCAATATAATTTCAGGGGTCAGGTAAACCCCCCCAAAATCCGAGTGGCTGCCCACCTATGGGGAGAGGACGAGGGCTATACTTTTTCAATTGGAGATGCACAAAAAAGAAAAGAGGCAAAGCATGAAATAGACAAAAGTGGGAAAAAGGGCAAAAATTGAATATTAAGTAAAAATACGCCTAAAATGGCTTAAATTTAGCAAAAATCGCTTAGAACTGCAGAATTTTTGCTAAAACAGGTCAAAAATGGTGAATATTATTTTTATTTTTGTTTCAGTTTTAAGAAAGATGTGACGCAGAGCCACTAAGAATTTTTAGCAGAGCCACCACCCCGTTTTACTAGACGGAGTGGGGGGTCATTTCTAGACCATGCACATGCACAAGTCTGCTGAACAGCATGAATAAACAAACATTATATACCGTACGTCTATTTTTATATACCTATATTTTATTTTTATTTTTTAGATGATTCTGATGGTGTTTTGACAGACAATATTCTTGTAAAAACAGAAAACAAGAATGGTGTTGGTTTTTCTAAACCAAACAATCAAATAATGTCATCAGTTGAAAAATGGAACGAATGGGTTTCTGATGACGATGATACAGAGAATACAATTTTACTTAAAACTAAAGACAAGTAAGTATTATGTTGCTACCAAAAAATTGTAAACAAATTAGCGTTTTTTTAATAAATGAATGTCTTTTTTTCAAGATTCAAGATTTTATTTTCTAGTAATACATTAAGAAAAACACAAACACAAATGTGATTGCAACCCAGTTGAGTTACAAAAACAGGAAAAAAACACAAAGTTGCAAGAAGACCTGGCTGATTTTGACTTACTAGAAAAAAATGACTAAAGGCTTTAGAAAATAAAGCTCTTTATTTAGTCATTATAATTTCCATAAATTAATTCATCAAAGATTTTTTAAATTGGTATAGAGTTTCGGAACTAACTTGATCTTCATTTAGATAATTCCATTTACTTATAACTCTACTAAAAAAACTGTATTTTCTACAATTGACTCTTGAGTGCTGTTTTTTGAGTTTTTTTGAATGTCCTCTGGTTGAATTTGGGTTAAGAACAAAATATTTCTCAGGGTTTAAGTTTACCAGTTGATTTAAGATTTTATATGTTTCAAACATATCCATCTTTTCTCTTCTTTTCTCTAAAGTTTCCAGATTAAGTGTACTTAGTCTGTTTATGTATCCAGTATCTTTTAAGTTACAAGATTTAAAAACTCGTGCCCCCCCCCCCCTGGGGCCGGTCCAGGGTACCCCTCCCCTAGCGCCCATTTTGGACCCTCCCTCCCCCTAAAACCCCGGTCCACCGGCCCCCCGCCTGAAGGCGGTTTTTGAGACCCTCCCCCCTAACAGCTGTTCCACCCCTCCCCCTATCTACTTAATGTGCAATAGGCATAAAAATCGTTTTTTTCGTGCGCACGACTGAAAATATACAGGCTCAAAATTCGTGCGCGCACGAATTTTGTGCGCTAACTTTATTTACGTATATATTCCTCATAAATATAACAATAATTTTAGTGTTCTATACAAATTTTTATAATTTATAATAAACCTTAGGTTTTTACAAACTGGTTGGTACGTTACATTAAAAATAAAAAAAATAAAATTCAGATGTTCGTTTTAAAAATGAACCGTTTTTTAAAAACAAACGGTCCGTTTTTTTAAAGGACCGGTCCGTTTTTTGCGCTGCCGTTGTTTGTTAAACACTTGCCCGGCAAGTTGCCGCATGCAAAATAATGAAATGAAAACAAAATACAATGATTATTATTATTTATTATGTAACCGGAAAATAGAAGAAAGTTGGTCAAACTTTTACCGGAAGCAAAAAAAATCAACAAAAAGGTACCTTATATAATATGTTAACGTTTTTAACAGTTTCCAAAAGTTTTTTTGGCAGGTCCAGGCTATTCCCCCCCTAATTTGCCAGAGTGTCCGGCTTTCCCTCCCCTAAGGACCCTTCAGTCCAGGCTACCCCGGGGTCAAAATTTTTCAAAACTTTGGTCCAGGCTGACCCCCCTCCTGGGCCTACAAAATGGTAAAAAATGGGCTGACCCCGGGGTCAACCCCCCCCTAGCCGTCAGGGGTCGGACACCTATGTAAGCAATAAGATAGTTTTTAATGGATTGGGATTTGAAACATCTAAAAATTAAGTTAACTGTTTTCAAAGCTTTGGTAGCTATTTTTTTTACAGTGTGTTGAAAACTTTATGTCACTAGTGATGAACACACCTAAGTCTTTTACCATATTAGTTTTAGGTAGCTTCTTATTATTTAAGTA
>JASAMX010009737.1:0-10682 GCA_030248175.1 Microlaimidae sp. YZB2_3 | reverse complement strand
ATACACAGCTAGATAGGTTAATGATGGAAACACAGTGCTAAAAAATGGTTTCCCGTTTCACCTAACACACCACTTACCACGATATAGAGTACCAGTATGCTTCAAAAAGTTGTGAAAGTAAATTAAAACACAGTAAAAATGTCAGGTTATTTCCTTTGGCGGAAGGATGCATTCATAAGAATTACGTAGTAAACATCTGTGCGACTGGAGTAAAACTACCAATTGGCTAGGTTTGAACTATCAATAAAACGATATAGGGATTTCTCAAAAATTATTGAAATGCAGTAAAAAAACTCAGGTTATTTTCTTCAGGCAGAGGAATGCGTCAGATATTAGATTAGATTAGATTAGATTAGAGGATTTTATTGCACAAGTCACAGTTATCAAGACAATCACGTACAATATGAAAAAAAAATCACTATTATCAATAATATCAAGTTACAAAATCAGGATTCAGAACTTTTAAAAATAAGAGCTACGAAAATTCAATTGCACGAAATTTACAACAGAAAAAATAATTAGAGAAAAAAAAACTAACAGAGTATAACATGAGAGACGTATAAACAATTGGAAGGGGTTAAAAAATGTGTTTTTTTATTCTGTTTTTGAAAATAAATAAAGTTTTTGATTGCACAATTTCACGTGGAAGAGAGTTCCACGCATTAATCACGCGATGACTAAAAAAATATTTATTTATATCCAAACGATATTTTTTTGGCTTAAGTTTTAACCCATTTCCCCTTGTACGCGTATCTTCATTTATTTCCAAAAAATAATTAAAATCAACATCTAAAAATCCATTTAGCAGTTTAAAACATAGAATTAAATCGGTTTTTAACCTTCTTGTTTCAAGTTTTTCAAGACCCAGTTCGTCAATTTTTGTATTATAGTTAACAGATGGAAAGGAACATATATGATAAAGTCTTTTAGTAAATGTTTTTTGGACTTTTTCGATATTTTTAATGTCTTTTTTATGATAAAGTGACCAAATATATGATTAAAATTCAACCAATGTCCGATTATAAGTCTTAAACTCTCGCAATAATACCGTCATGTCTTTAGTACTGAAGGCCCGAAACAAAAAGCTAATTCTATTAAAAGCTTTTGCCGAGATTTCTCAACACTAAGTGGAAAAGTTTAAGTTTTTCCAAAATTTAATGCCCAAATCTCTGATTTTTTTTCCGATTTAATAAAGCATTTGTTTACTTTTATCTGTTAAAATCTAAGACTTTCGGACCGAAAGACAAAACTGCACATTTTTCCAAGGCAATTTTTAATTGCCAATCTAAGGCCCAATTACAAAAACTATCCAAAGAGTTTTGAAAATCAAGTCTTTTATTAGAATCTTTTCATAAATCATATAAAATTTAGCGTCATCCGCAAATAGTTTTACGGATGACTCTGGATCCAAACAATCAGGAAGATCATTAATGTAAATTAAAAACAGAACGGGACCCAAAACACTACCTAAGGACACCGCTTGTGACTGAGTGGAGATTCAGAATAAGCGCTAATCTTCCAAATTATCATCATTTTTAATAACCTTTTCACGTCTGTTTGTTAGAAAGTCAGAGACCCAATTAAATAACTCATAGTTTATTCGATAGGCTTTTAATTTTTTTGAAATTTTGGATGGCTAACTGAGTCAAATGCCTTAGCAAAATCAATGTACATAACGTCCACTGATTTTTTAGCATCTAACGCAGATAACCAGTCAAAAACAGTTGTAAGCAGTTGGATTTCTATCGACCTACCAGCTAAAAACCCATATTAATTTTTAGTAATTAAGTTATTTTTGCGCAGAAAGTTCAAAATATCGTCGTTGATTATACCTTCCATGATTTTTCCGCTAATACACGTAAGTGATATTCCTTGATAGTTATCTTTACAAGACGATAGGCCTTTTTTTAAAAACTGGGCATATAAAAGCATCTTTCCATATATCAGGCAGTTTACCAAATTGTATTTATATTTCAAAAATACGCGCTAACGGGCAACCAATAGTTTCCGCAGTTTTTTTAGATAATAAGCAGGAATATTATTGTGGGGTTCTTTACAACTGATAATGGAGATATTTTTTTTTGGGGGGGGGGGGGGGGGGGGTTTTTGGGGGGGGGGGGGGGGGGGGGGGGGGGGGGGGGGGTTTTTTTTTAAAAAAAAAAAAAAAAAAAAAAAAAAAAAAAAAAAAAAAAAAAAAAAAAATTAATATAAAAAAAAAAAAAAAAATAATAAAAAAAAAAAATAAAAATATATAAAAAAAAAAAAAAAAAAAAAAAAAAAAAAAAAAATTTGCCTGAATTTTTACCACGTGTTTCTGAGAATCAAGGACTTTTTAATGTTTTATTTCCTGTGTCTTTAGTAGTAAAAAAACTAAAAAAATTACCCTCAAAATTTTCAAGAGCCCCAGATAATATTCCTGCTTATTATCTAAAAAAACTGCGGAAACTATTGGTTGCCCGTTAGCGCGTATTTTTGAAATATAAATACAATTTGGTAAACTGCCTGATATATGGAAAGATGCATTTATATGTCCAGTTTGAAAAAAAAAGCTTATCGTCTTGTAAGAATAACTATCAAGGAATATCACTTACTTTTATTAGCAAAAAAATCATGAAAGGCATAATCAACATTGATAGTTTAAAGTTTTTTGCACAAAAATAACTTAATTACTAAAAATTAATATGGGTTTTTAGCTGGTAGGTCGATAGAAATCCAACTGCTTACAACTTTTTTTGACTGGTTATCTGCGTTAGATGCTAAAAAATCAGTGGACGTTATGTACATTGATTTTGCTAAGGCATTTGACTCAGTTAGCCATCCAAAATTTCAAAAAAATTAAAAGCCTATCGAATAAACTATGAGTTATTTAATTGGGTCTCTGACTTTTTAACAAACAGACGTGAAAAGGTTATTAAAAATGATGATAATTTGGAGAGTAGTGCTTACTCAGATTTTTCACTAGTCACAAGTGGTGTCCCTCAAGGCAGCGTTTTGGGTCCCGTTCTGTTTTTAATTTACATTAATGATCTTCCTGATTGTTTGGGTCCAGAGTCATCCGTAAAATTATTTGCGGATGACGCTAAATTTTATATGATTTATGAAGATTCTAATAAAAGACTTGATTTTCAAAACTCTTTGGATAGTTTTTGTAATTGGGCCTCAGATTGGCAATTAAAAATTGCCTTGGAAAAATGTGCAGTTTTGTCTTTCGGTCCGAAATCTTTAGATTTTAGATATAAACTAAACAAATGCTTTATTAAATCGGAAAAAAAAAATCAGAGATTTGGGCATTAAAATTTCGGAAAACTTAAACTTTTCCACTTAGTGTTCAGAAATCTCGGCAAAAGCTTTTAATAGAATTAGCTTTTTGTTTCGGGCCTTCAGTACTAAAGACATGACGGTTTTATTGCGTGCTTTTAAAAGTTATATTCGGCCATTGGTTGAATTCGAATCATATATTTGGTCACTTTATCGTATAAAAGACATTAAAAATATCGAAAAAGTCCAAAAAACATTTACTAAAAGACTTTATCATAGATGTTTCTTTCCATCTGTTAACTATAATACAAAAATTGCCGAACTGGGTCTTGAAAAACTTGAAACAAGAAGGTTAAAAACCGATTATTTCTATGTTTTAAACTGCTAAATGGATTTTTAGATGTTGATTTTAATTATTTTTTGGAAATAAATGAAAATACGCGTACAAGGGGAAATGGGTTAAAACTTAAGCCAAAAAAATATCGTTTGGATATAAATAAATAAATATTTTTTTAGTCATCGCGTGATTAATGCGTGGAACTCTCTTCCACGTGAAATTGTGCAATCAAAAAGTTTATTTATTTTCAAAAACAGAATAAAAAAACACATTTTTTAACCCCTTCCAATTGTTTATACGTCTCTCATGTTATACTCTGTTAGTTTTTTTTTCTCTAATTATTTTTTCTGTTGTAAATTTCGTGCAATTGAATTTTCGTAGCTCTATTTTTAAAAGTTCTGAATCCTATTTTGTAACTTGATATTATTGATAATAGTGATTTTTTTTCATATTGTACGTGATTGTCATAACTGTGACTTGTGCAATAAAATCTTCTAATCTAATCTAATTTAATCTAATATCTGACTGCATTCCTCCGCCAAGAAAATAACCTGAGTTTTTTTACTGCATTTCAATAATTTTTGAGAAATCCCTATATCGGTTTATTGATAGTTCAAACCTAGCCAATTGGGGGTAGTTTTACTCCAGCTCGCACAGATGTTTACTACGTAATTCTTATGAATGCATCCTTCCGCCAAAGGAAATAACCTGACATTTTTACTGTGTTTTAATTTACTTTCACAACTTTTTGAAGCATTGGTACTCTATATCGTGGTAAGTGGTGTGTTAGGTGGGAAACCATTTTTTTAGCACTGTGTTTCCATCATTAACCTATCTAGCTGTGTATTACCCATATTTTCAAAAAGACCGTTACATTTTGGACAGAGTTCTGCAATCAAGTTTAAGGATGATTTACAAAAATATAACTTTTCTTTGGATGAGCTTCAAAATTTAAGCAAAATTCCATCTGTTGGTCACACAGCAGCAAGTTTTCGTTTGCTTTTAATGCACACTTATCACCACCAGTTTCGAATTACCCCAGATAATTGTTTAATGTTAACTTCTGATCAAAATATGTGAAGATCCGGAAGATTAAGGAATAATGGTTTTAAGTATCATTTACCCACCAGACATTTTGCAAGAACTGACTCCTCCGCATTAAGAAAATCGATAAATTTGTGGAATCAATTTCCAACTATTTTTTGCTTACAAACTAAAAAACAGTTTTTTTTAAAATCACAAGTGATATTTATTTTTTAGATAGATTTTTAGAAAACAGAATTTTTACAACGTGCCTTAATTATTAATTAACAAATGTGCCCAAGCGCTGCGAGCGCTGAGGTCGGCACAAAAAAGTACTTGCATAAAACCAATTTTTCATAGCTAACATACAATGTTTCTGTTCTCCAGTTTTTCATTTGGTTTTTTTAATTAACTTCTTAAAAGGTTGTGTGAGGAATTTCGGGGTAAAAAATTAATGTTTTAAAGTATTTTTATTATTTAGTTAATAAAACGCTTAAAACTTTTTAAAGCGTTTAAAAAATAAGAAAAAAATTATTGTTGTATTTGGGTATAAATCATATAATGTCGAATTATTGTTTTTGTCATAATTGAGTGTATGTCAAACAAAATCATGTCTAATAATGATTTAAGTTGGAATAAATTTTTTGTTCATTGTTAAAATATTACGATTTTTATATCAAACAAGTGTTTTAATCGTAATTGTAAGGACGATCACAGATGTCAGACGACAAGATGACCAGACCACTGAGCCTTTTTGCGCACAACACCATTGCGCACAACTATGTGCACATTTAAAAAAACAAAAAGACACAAAAAGACACTTTCTCCGCCCATTTGGTGATTTTTAACCAAATAACGAGTAAAAAACAACCAAATATTGTTATATATACCTCCGATCAATACAGGTTCTGTACTTTTTTACCAACTATTTAGTATTTTTTTTATTTAATTATTCTGTGTTTTTAAACTAAATATTTGGTTGATTTTTCCAAACCATTTAGTTGAACATTATGAATTAAGCGTATAATCTTAGGAAAATGCCCCCAGGTTTTAAGTTGTCGTAAAAATATTAACGGTCTTTCAAATAAAAATTTTTAAATTTACAGAAACTTTTGAAATTCTTTTGGAGTCTAACGCAAACGTTATTACATGCGAGACAATACATAGAAATGATCTTTAGCTACAAAAAACCACATTAAATAATCTGGGTAGCTTTTCTCCAGACCGCTAATGGAAGGATTGAAAACTGTAATTATTGGAATAAACATTTGTTTTCCCAAAAAAACTAGCAACTTTAAAAACAGATTTTTTAGCTAAAAATCTTAACATTAACTGTTCGTCGTTACTTTGACAAAGAGACACAATAAGTATAAAATCAACGTGACTCTGACTTATTTTGTTTGGATTATTTGTGTGTTAAGATTTAAAAAAGTCACAGTTACGAGTATTTTACGAAGCTTTTGACTCATTGTGTCAGAGTAACGACGTGTTGAAATACGTCATAAGCTGGAAGACAGCTGTGAACATTGTATGAGAGCTGTGAAAAATTGATTTTATGCCAGGACTCTTTTGTGCCGACCTCAACGCTCGTAGCGCTTGGGCGCATGAACGCATTTTCTCCAGGACTCTTTTGTGCCGGGACTCTTTTGTGCCAGGACTCTTTTGTGCCAGCTGCGATTTTTTTCAGGACTCTTTTGTGCCGGGACTCTTTTGAAGGTGAGCCCCACAGGGCTAGCATTATAGCATCACAGGCGTTTGCGCCCGCGCATCTTCAGGTCTCGAACCTTTTTGCCATAACACTCACCAGGTGTATTTACTTTTGGACCAGGGAGGCAGAAACGCGTTAATGGCGTTAGAAGTGTTAAATCCGGCGAACTTTTTGGATCACTCTATAGGGTAGTGCATTTAATTTCAGCACTTTTCCCAACCGGGCATTTTTGATTTTGGACTATATCTTTGGTAATCCTGGACGGAATACGACGTTTGATAGCTCAAATGAGAGCTAATTATGAGTTTTTTATGATGACTGTCGTGAGTTTTTTATTTGTTATGTTATGATATTTTCATGTGAAATTGTGTGATTTATAAAAAACAAAATTGTTACTCGTTTTTAGAATTTGGGCATTTCATGATTTAGCAATAAATTGGTTTAAAAACTAAACTGTCCTGGTAAAATTTTGTCTATTTTCCGAATTTTTAGTCCCCATGGTTCTACGTTGCGTCTTTGGTGAGCAATCGTTATAAAATAAAATATTGTAATTTCGGCACACATATTGATGTAGGTAAAAACGGGTTGAATTAAGTGGTCGGGTGTTAAATTGTAGTTGTAAATAGTTAAAAGACAACGTTGAAATGTGTAGGGGTCATAGCACTGCACTTAAACTCGATTAAGGTTTTTTTTTTTTTAAAGTGCCGAAATTAAATGGACTTTTTCCCCAAATTTTGCTCATTTTGATACCATTTGGCATTTTAGCTGTAACTTTTTGCCAGTTACACGTTGAACAACAAGTAGAAGCTTAAATTAAAAAAAAACTGTCTGGAGATAATGATAGGCTTTTATATTTTTGAAAATAATGATTTTTTGACTGAGAAACAATCGATTGTTTGTAAAGTACCGAAATTAAATGCACACATTTAATTTTGGTAATTTTCTAGTTTTTTTAAAACTGATTTAAATAAGTACAAAACCACTTTCGTTCAATGAAACTTTTGTGACGCAACGCAGTATCGTTAAAGCTTCAAAATGAGCTATCAAACAACAAAATCGGGCCATACAGTAAAAAGTTACATCCAAAAAACAAAAAAGTGCCGAAATTAAATGCACTACCCTAGGCCAGTCGCGATTTAATAAGAGCCCAAAGACCTAAAATCATAAAAAACCTTCTAGTCGTCCCGACAGTTTTGAAAACGGGTTGAGAAGCGGGCGTTTAAAATTGACCCTCAACGCGACAGCCACTGTAGCTATTATTAATTCAGTTGTGTCTGTCTACAACTCTGTCATCAGTGATAGCTAGCACCTTTTGAAGAAAATAAACTAGCCTTGAAAAATGCTCTAAGAATAGAGCAGGAAAAAGGGGCGATTTTTCCCCGGGCGTATGTTTAGACAGAAAAGATGTGGACTAGTCTGAGATGGACATTATGTGGACTATAGAAAATATGCATTTGGTTTGGGCAGCTGCTCACTAAATAAAAATTTCTACCATACGATAATGATTTGTTTATACATTGATCCAATCACACAGCACTGTTGCATTTTTTTTAGTTTGATGTCAATTGAAAAAAGTATACTGACAGCAATCTTTGACAAGCGCGATTTTCAATTTGAAGGTTATATTTGTATGTGTAAGAAACAGCTATAAATTTGAAAAAGTGGCGATTTCGCACTTGTCAAAGATTGCTGTGAGTATAATTTTTTCAAGTGACATTTCATCAAACTAAAAAAAATGCAACAGTGCTGTGTGATTAGATCAATGTATAAACAAATCATTATCGTATGGTAGAAATTTTTATTTAGTGAGCAGCTGCCCAAACCAAATGCGAATTTTCTATAGTCCACATAATGTCCATCTCAGACTAGACCACATCTTTTCTGTCTAAACATACGCCCGGGGAAAAATCGCCCTTTTTTCCTGCTCTATTCTTAGAGCACTTTTCAAGGCTAGTCTACCACTTTTTGTGAATTAAATTAAAAAAATAGCCTAATAAACTATAGTTTTAGCTGCGCAATGACATATGTTTATAATCATTCCGTTGCCGAGATATACTTTTTTAAATAAAAAATAATAAGAAGATGATGAATTTAAATTATAAAATTTACCCACGTTGTTTAATTATAGTTAGTGCGGTGCAGTGACGCTCCAGACAAAGTTTACCTACGTTCTCTAAATATAGTGGGCGCAATGCCGTGCGCCAATGATTGCAATTATAATTCTACAGTAAAAATAATAATAATAATAAGAAGAAGATGATGAAATAAATTACAAAATTTACTTACGTTCTCTAACTATAGTTGGTGCGGTGCGGTGGGTTAAAATGCAGTGTGGCACCCCCGCACCACCGATGATTACCTACTGGCGCGTGTTTTACTCTAAAAGTATATCACAAAACGGGTTTTCTCCCTCCTATAAAATTAAAAATTATTGCATGTAAATTTGTCAATATTTGTTTTAATACCGTTTAGTGCTAACTATTAACTTTATTTATATTGTTTAGTTTTCTTTGTTTAAAAATTTTTTAGCTATAGGCTCCGCTTTTTTTAAATCATACTTTTGTTATCGTTTATTGCTACTTAGATTTTTACAAATAAAAAAGAATTTAATTTTTATTTTGTATTATTAAGTTTAGTAATAATGTAAATTTCACATCTCTCTACCATATGGTAGTTGCTTCTTCCTCTCTACCTTTTTTAAAGGTAGTTGCTATACAGCATAACATTATGTTATGTTCTTAAAAAGTTGGTTTTCATTAGTTTTTAATAAGTAATCTTCTCTAGCCAAACGGTTTTTATATTACTCTCTAAACCTAGTTGTTAATATGGCAATAAACTTATTATTGTTTTTCACTAAATAGTTTATTAATATACATAATTGCAAATTTACATAATACTCATATAGTTTATAAGTTTACCAGTATTCGGGTTTCCCAAAATCTTTTATCTCTAAAAATTTATTTTAGCAACGTACCCTCCTCTTTCTATTTTTTGTGTTTTTATTTGTTTTTTTTAAATAAGTTTTTCTGCCACAAGTATTTTCTATAATTTCTGGCCTATAAAAAGCAATTTTTGTTCAGTTTGTTATTTAAGTTGTTTATTTTAGGCACTGCTTTCTGCTTTATGCAACAAAATTTTATATAATTTCAAGTATTTACTTTTTTTGCGCGTTGGGGCCTTCAAGAGGCCTCCCCCTTAGGGGTGGGGGTTTCACCCCTTCTCAAATTATTTTTAGCTCTGAAAATACTGCCCTCAGTCCCCAGCATAGTAAGGGCGTCATAATCTCGGGGTCTAACAGTGGTGTGTTTGGAACAGGCACCACTTTAAATAATCAATCTGTTCAAAGTTATAATAACACCGCGATGGTACGTGGTGGTGTTATTAACAAATCCAATCATAACGCACTTATAAACTATAATTTTCATTTTCTTACCTTTAACGCTAATAATCAACAGTTTGAATTTACAAAAGATATTAAATAAAAAAATTTTGCTCTTAGTTGTCGCGTAACGAAAATATGGTCCCCTTTGTACCCCCAATATTAGTAAGAGGTGATTTTCTTGTTTTATTATTTATAAGCCGTAATTATATTCGTTTGAAAGCTCTACGCGTGCTGATTGTAAAAATATTAATTTTAGGTTAAAATTTTTTTATGGTTATCTGATTCATACCCACAAATACCCCTAAATTTGAAAATATTAATTTTGTAAGTTTTTTCATTTTAAGTTACGTGTTTATACTCATATGAAAGCTCTCGACGCACTGATTTATAAAATATGTAGTTTATTAAATTTTGTTCAGTGTTTACCAATTTTGCACCCATCAATGTATCTCCTAATAGCTTAAAGGTGCGGAGCGGCGTCAAACTTTTTATCTTTGTTTTTGATAATTTTTGGTGAAAACCTTACCCCTGCCCCCAATAGGGCACCAACTTTTTCAACATAAAATATCCAGTGGTTCAGGAATTATGACCCTCGAAAATGACGTTTTTCGGCAACTCTGAACGTGAAAAATTGCTCAATGGGTATAACGATTTTGTTACAATTTTTGCATTTCAAAAGAAGCAGTAACTTTCTAATTTAATTTGATACCTTGATCGTTAAAATAGGCGCACTATTTGTCGATATATTGCGTTTCTCGTACAAAAAACCCTGGATTTTTTTCGGACTTTTTTAGGAAGCATTTTTTGATTTAGGTCCTTGTTATCGATTTATTGATCAAAATAAAAAATTTGAAAAATAGACAAATAAAACCTCCCAACCGCACAATAACAGCCTTTTGGCAACAATAGGGATTGTACAGAGCAGACAACCAACCATAAAACCCCTCATAAAAACCGCACAAAAAAAGCAGACG
>JASAMX010009732.1:0-10259 GCA_030248175.1 Microlaimidae sp. YZB2_3 | reverse complement strand
CTACTCGTTCAGTTACGTATTGCTGGAAAAATAGGTAAAAAAACGCTAATTCTAGGTCAAAAAGCCCTTTTTGTTGCATTTTTTGAGCTTTTTATTGCTTAAAACATTCATTTTGACCTCAAAACTTAAGTTTGGAGGCAGTTAGAAGTCATTTTAAAGACATTTTTTCTTCATTTTTCCAAAATTGGGGGGGTTCTTTTTCTCACCCCTACTTCTGAGTGGGGGGGGGTTAAACCCCTCTTCTCAGAATTTGAGGGGGAGGGGGTTGGTTAACCCCCCCAACCCCCCCCCCCGTGCCCATGTATGGGTATAACCCCACCCCTCCACGCTCCACCCACCTATGATCAAAAACTAAAAAGAGTCACAATTACAAGTATCTTTTAACGATTTTGACTCTGTGTCATAGTAACGAAGATATCTTTTGTAATAATTTATGTCAAATAAAAATTGTTAAGATTAATTAATTCAAAACCATAATAAAATTAAATATTTCACTTAACAATGTTATAAATGCTACTATAGCGAAAAAAAAAAAGGTTTATGCCCTAAATACGCAACGCAACACTAGTACTTTTACCTTTTAAATAAAGACTTAGTCAGGCAGGGCGGATGATTATGGAGATATATAACCCTTACATTTTTGACAAAGGAAAGGCCCCCCGCTTTATTGGAGGATTCGCCCCCCCCCCCCTCCGCTAAAAAATGAAAAAGTACCCTAAAATTATGACGCCATTATCGACCTATGATGATCGTGACCTACGCCATCATCGCGATTTTTTTTGCAGTTTTTAGCTTATTTTAATGTATTTTAAGCCATTTTAGACCTATTTTTACCTTACTTTCGTTTTTTTGTCCCTTTTCCCTTCTTTTTTTTTCTTTCTCCCCTGCTTGTCCCCCCGTTTCAAAAAAGTTGCCCCCCCGCCCCGTGCACCCCCCGTTTTGGAATTGCCCCCCCAATCATAGGTGAGCACGGTCGGGGAAGCTAGGAGCGGTAGTTACCCGGGGTAAATCGAATTTTGAACTCTAGGAGGGGGGTCCGGGCCAGAGGTGAGAAAGGGGGGGCAGGGTGGGGTCCACCCCCCCCCTAGCCTCGAAATTTTTGGCCACCCTTCTAGCCCAAAATCTAGGGCCCCCCCTCCCCCCAAAATTTCCGAATTTTTTACCCCTGACCCCCTCTAGATTTTGAAATCTGACCCCACCCTCCCCCCCTCGGGAAAATTTTAGGTACCTTTTTTATACTAAATTTTCTTCCAAAAACGTGAATTTTCATCACATATTCATGCTTTTACACCCTTTTTATACATGAATATGGCTTTTTATTCAATAAAATGTAGTATTATCCTATAAAAAGAACAATTATTAAAGTTATTATGGTTTAAAACCATACATGGGCACGGGGGGTTGGGGGGTTAACCCCCCCCCCAAATTCTGAGAAGGGGGTTTCACCCCCCCCCCCACTCAAAAGTGGGGGGGGAGAAAAGGTTACCCCGCCCCCCAATTTTGGAAAAATAAAGAAAAAAAATGTCTTTAAAATGACTTCTAACTGCCTCCAAACTTAAGTTTTGAGGTCAAAATGAATGTTTTAAGCAATAAAAACCTCAAAAATGCTATAAAAAGGGCTTTTTGACCTAAAATTAGCGTTTTTTACCTATTTTTCCTTCAAAATCGAAAAACGATATGGGTAAAATGCACTCCAGGAAAAAAACGATATGGGTATTTTGCGTTTCTCGGATTTTAACCCCCCCTAATTTGGGATTTAACCCCCCCCCCCCTACTCCGGACCAACTTGCCCATGTATGTTTAAAAATGTTTTGCTTTGGACACCGGACCCCACCTGACCCCCCTCTAGATTTCAAAAGTTCGCACCCCGGGTCGACCCCCCCTAAAAAGCTAGGGGGGTTCGGACCCCCCTGGGACCCCTCTCCTAGAATTCAAAATTTAATTTACCCGGGTAACCACCCCGCTAGCTTCCCCGACCGTGCTCACCTATGGTGGAGGTGCGGGACCCCCCCCTAGCTTTCGGCGCGCGAGCCGGTTAGAAAGCTAAGGGGGTGGTTAGCACGGGTAAATGAAATTTTGAAATCTAGGACCTCGGGGGGGTCGACCCCTGGCTGCTAGGGGGGTGCGCCCGGGGTGGAGATTTTGACCTAGAGGGGGGTCAGGTGGGGTCCCGTGTCCAAAAGCAAAACATTTTTAAACCATAATAACTTTAATAATTGTTCTTTTTATAGGATAATACTACATTTTATTGAATAAAAAGCCATTATTCATGTATAAAAAGGGTGTAAAAGCATGAATATGTGATGAAAATTCACGTTGTTGGAAGAAAATTTAGTATAAAAAAGATACCTAAAATTTTCCCGAGGGGGGAGGAGGGGGGTCAGATTTCAAAATCTAGAGGGGGTCAGGGGTAAAAAATTCGGAAATTTGGGGGGAGGGGGGCCTCCCTAGATTTTCGTCTAGGGGGGTCCCAAAATTTTGAGGCTAGGGGGGGTGGACACCACCCTTCCCCTCCCTTTCTCACCTATGCCCCCAATAAAACCCCGGGGGGCAGAGCACAGGTCCGCAATGTATTAATACATAAACTCTTTCTCCAAAATCATTAGCACTGCATACTTGGGAACTATCAAATTCAGCGCTTCTTTAAATTAAATTTTTTTCAGTGCTTAAATTACACATGGAAATTCAATGCCTCATTGGGCTGTGCTTCCTTTCAATAGTAGGACCATGAAATTATCATAACTTACTTTTTAACCACAGCAAAGGATGCAACAAGTTTATTTCTGCTACTATTAAAACACTCATGAATATCACCGCCACAATGCAGGAGCTCAGAAATACAGCCTTTGCAATTCGAAAAAAAATTATCTAAAAAAAAAAATAAAATAAAAGAACGGAGGCCTATATTTTAAATTTTAATAAGAAAATTGAGTTTAGCCAAACAAAGTGAACGTATTTCTAATAGCCGACTTGTGTCTGTGTGTTTGTATAGAAATCCCAATCTCCCCATATAAAATGAGAATTGCAGTTCATATCATATTACACAATATTAGAACTCACAACTAATATGGGCCAGTGCAGCATGATATGACTAAGGACAACCTTGTTAAAAGATTTAAGGAAGGGGCATGTTATACTTATTATTGTAACTACTGAAAGCGCGCACTGCAGCAAAAACGTAAACCGAAACAGCGTCCAATGCAACAAATGTAAAAACTGGCTGCACTTAAAATGCTCTAATCTAAACAGTCTAAAAAATTATAACCTAAATTTTCTTAGCAACAGATGCACCCCAATTACTCAATCACAACAACCACTAATGACTCTTAACATTTTGCAATTCAACGCCGATGTAATTTCCAACAAAATACAGGAGCTTATAAACTTCTTCGTCAAAAACAACATCCTTATCGTTGCTATCCAAGAGTCCAAACTTTCTAATATATCTAAAGACCCCAAAATCGCAAATTACACAACAGTCAGGAAAGTTCGAGATTCCAACGGAGGCGGTCGGCTCTTTTTTGTTCACCACTCTATTAACTTTAAAACTTTGGATATGCAACAAAATGACCCTCATGCAGAAATACTCGGTTTACAAATTCTTCTTTCTAAAGAACTCCAATCTTTCAATCTTCAAAATTTACATTCCTCCATCCAGCTCTTGCAATTCCAACTACCAACCTGACATCAACCATCTACTCAAATATCAGGATAGCATTTTACTGGGAGATATTACACTCAAGCCTCACAGACGCCAGAGGAGACTACATTTCAAACATCATAAACAACTCAAATATGGCATCACTAAACAAAAACACCCCAACACGCATTCCATCTAATGGAAACCCAACATCTCCAGATATCTCCTTAGTCTCAGATTCATTCCTCACCTCAACAGACTGGCATACCCACACAACGTTAAGCTCAGACCACCTTCCGATAATCGTCAGCATTCAAACTACTTCAACAATAGCTCCAACAACTAGGAAAACATTCACAAATCTTAAACAAAGCCGACTGGACCAGTTATACAAATGAAATAGAAACTAAATTATCTATCACCCCCATAGGTGAGCACGGTCGGGGAAGCTAGGGGGGGTGGTTACCCGGGGTAAATCGAATTTTGAATTCTAGGAGGGGGGTCCCAGGGGGGTCCGGAGTCCGGACCCCCCTAGCTTTTTAGGGGGGGTCGACCCGGGGTGCGAAATTTTGAAATCTAGAGGGGGGTCAGGTGGGGTCCGGTCCCGGTGTCCAAAGCAAAACAGTTTTAAACCATAATAACTTTAATAATTGTTCTTTTTATAGGATAATACTACATTTTATTGAATAAAAAGCCATATTCATGTATAAAAAGGGTGTAAAAGCATGAATATGTGATGAAAATTCACGTTTTTGGAAGAAAATTTAGTATAAAAAAGGTACCTAAAATTTTCCCGAGAGGGGAGGGGGGGGGTCAGATTTCAAAATCTAGAGGGGGGTCAGGGGTAAAAAATTCGGAAATTTGGGGGGAGGGGGGGCCCCCCTAGATTTTCTTCTAGGGGGGGCCCCCAAAATTTCGAGGCCAGGGGGGGGGTGGACCCCACCCTGCCCACCCCCTTTCTCACCTATGATCACCCCAATCCAACAGAGGTCAAACGAGACCTAAAAATGTTTAGATTAATCCTAAACAAAGTTTTCGAGCACAACATCCCTGCCGGTTGTTGCAAAAAATTTTAGCCTAACTTTACTCCAGAAACAATTCAGCTCATCAATGAGCGTGATACACTCCGCAAATCCAACCCCCACTCCGCCCGGATACAAGAGTTCAACAACAACATTCACAACCTAACTTGCTCCAACGCTACCAAAAAATGGCATTCTTTTTTGGATAACTTCAGCCACAAAGCCAACCCAACGAAACTCTGGAAAACAATAAAATCTTTGGACAACAAAGCCTCATCATCACTAAATTCAGCAATAAATTTTAATGGAATTTAAATCAATAACCCTCTAGAAATGGCAAACAAATTCAACAAACAATTCACTCTAAACAAACTTTTTAAAACTCCAAAAGAAAACCGTAACTCTTTCAGAAATATCAAAAAACTTACCCAGGATCCAGTTGAAATCACAACCGCAGAGGTCGAAAAAGCAATTAAAACAGCAAATAACTCAAAAGCGTTTGGCCCAGACAATCTAACCATATTTTACCTCAAAAACCTTGGTCCTCTTGGAATCAAATACCTAACTGATCTGTTCAACCTCTCTTTTAAAACAAACAGGATACCAAACATCTGGAAAACATAAAACATTCATAATACCACTACTAAAACCTGGAAAGGATCTTAACATTTCAACTTCCTATAGACCAATTTCTCTTCTCTGCCCAACCATAAAAATTTTGGAAGCAATGATTCAACCGATCCTTCTCCAACATCTAAAACAGCACCAAGATCAGTATGGATTCAATTCAAACTAAACATTCAACAACCACTGCCCTGCTTAAACTCACAACCTGATTTCACGCAACCACTGTCCTGCTCACTCACACAACCATTGCCCTGCTTCAACTCACAACCTAATTTGACACAATCTGCATTGATAGTCTAATAACCAAAATAGCCAACAGCACACTTCCAGCCTACCTCATCAGATGGCTGAGTGGTTACCTCAGAGGCAGAACCATAGATAAACACGGGGGGTAGGGTGGGGTCCTCCCATAGGTGAGCACGGTTGGGGAAGCTAAGGGGGGTTGTTACCTGGGGTAAATCGAATTTTGAATTCTAGGAGGGGGGTCTCAGAGGGCTTCGGACCCCCCCTAGCTTTTAAGGGGGGGTCGACCTGGGGTGCAAAATTTTGAAATCTAGAGGGGGGTCAGGTGGGGTCCTGTGTCCAAAGCAAAACAGTTTTAAACCATAATAACTTTAATAATTGTTCTTTTTATAGGATAATACTACATTTTATTGAATAGAAAGCGATATTCTGGTGTAAAAAGGGTGTAAAAACATGAATATGTGTTAAAAAATCACGTTTTTGGAAGAAAATTTAGTATAAAAAAGGTACCTAAAATTTTCCCAAGGGGGGAGGGGGAGGGGGTCAGATTTCAAAATCTAGAGGGGGGTCAGGGGTAAAAAATTTGGGGGGAGGCCCTAGATTTTCGTGTAGGGGGGGGTCCCAAAATTTTGAGTCTAGGGGGGTGGACCCCACCTTGCCCCCCCCCCTTCTCACCTATGGGTCCTCCCCCTAGCCTCAAAATTATGGGCCCCCCTAGAAAAAAATCCAAGCCCCCTCCTCCCCACAAATTTTTGAATTTTTTACCCCTGATCCCCCTCTAGATTTTGAAATCTGATCCCCCCCTCCCCTCGTCCCCTCTCAAGAAAATTTTAAGTACTTTTTTTATACTAAATTTTCTTCCAAAAACGTAAATTTTAACACAAATTCATGTTTTTACACCCTTTTTATACCTAAATATCGCTTTTTATTCAATAAAATGTAGTATTATCCTATAAAAAAACTATTATTAAACATATAATGGTTTAAAAGTATTTTGTTTCAGAAATTGGACCTCACCTGACCCCCCTTTATGTTTCAAAATTTTCCACCCTGGGTCAAACCCAAAGCTAGGGGATTTCGACCCCCCGTAGCTTTTTGACTGTGTTCATCTATGGGCAGAACCAGCAAAAATATTTTCAGAGACTCAACTTCTAAAGCCAGAATAGTTCAAACAGGAGTTCCCCAAGGCTCGGTAATCTCACCAACCCTTTTCAACTTTTATATTTCAGACCTACCACCACCCCCAGCTAATGTCAAAATAGTCTCCTATGCTGATGATACCACAGTTTACTCCACCAGAAAGAAGATTACTAAATGGAACTCAATCTCACGAACTACCTCAACATTTTAAATCAATATCTGGACAAAAACTTACTCAAACTCTCAACAGAAAAATCAACAGTCACTATTTTTCCCTCTCATCACAAGAGTTTAACTACCATCCAAAGGTGACCATAGACAACAAACTTTTACCGCTAAACAAAATCCTGGGTGTTACTTTTGATCCAAAACTAACATTAAATAACCACGCCACCAACATAAACAACAAAGCATCCAGGCGCAACAACATTCCAAAGCCCTGGCTGGCACCAGCTGGGGCCAACAAAAAGAATCAATAGTTACCTCCTACAAAGCAATAGGATGCCCAATTCTCAACTACGGAGCCCCCAGTTGGTCACCCAATCTATCAAAATTATCGGCCGTTATAATTATAGCCCCGTTATCGGCTCCAATATGTAGCGGGCCAAACAGGGGTCAAGCCGGTAAGTTGATGATCCTGCGGCCCGGTACACACGGATTACTTATCGTATTTAAATACACCTTATGCTATGGTTTCCCTTTTATTTCGGCTCAGCCGGTTATTACACAATAAAGAAGTTTGCACAATTTTTAGAATTTGACCTTAGTGTTTACTCTTGCGTAGCGAGGGAACACACGACACACCCTCTTGACCGGGGGGTCAAGTCGGTTCACGGAGTAGGGTTACGGTAGGATGGGTTGAGAAAGGGAGGAATTCTTCGCGAATTCCTTTTCAAAAAGTTTCCTCAAACTGCTGACGATCCGATATACGAAATGCCATATGTAAGTGGAAAGACCCCAACTGACCACCTACACCAAGAGACCAAAGTCCTACCATAGAAAACCACACCAATCTCCTCTCAACACAATTTTTAGCAAAAACAATGCAGCCAACACACCTATCCAACAAAATCACAGCCAGTGACCATAGACCAAGAGAGATGAAACATACCCTACAATCAAAATTTGGACCAACAGCTAAAAGTTTCTACAACCACATGCTCACAGAAAAAACTATCTTATCAAACATAATTCATATTTTGTCAAATAAAACATTTCTCAACTCCAAACTAATGCCCTATTAAATAAAAATTCGCCACCAGTCGACATAAGTGAGCAACAACTTCCCAGGAAGTCAAGAACCTTACTATTCCAACTTAATTCCGGACACTGCCACCGCCTCAACTCGTTCAAATCCAGAATCAACAACTCCATTAAAAACAAATGCCCCCACTGCAGTGGCAAACCTCACGACGTCAAACACCTTTTTGCATGCCCTCAAAAACCAACAGCACTCAAACTAGAAGATCTATGGGAAAAACCAGTGGATGCGGTCAGGTTCCTGGAGGCCATAACTTGAAGCTCCGGCCATAACAACAACAACAACTCCCACTAAAAAGCCAATGGGGTTTGGAGGACCCCCCTGGACCATACATGGGCACAGGGGGGGGGCAGGTGGGGGAGTGACACCCCCGAGAGAAGGCTGTAGTGCAGCATGCTATGGACTAAGGAAAGGACAACCCTCTAAAGGATTTAAGGAAAAGGCATGTTATAATTATTATTGTAATGTAATCTGAAATTGTTATGGATTGATATGTTTGAGCATACTTGGATTGGATTAACAAAGTACTCAAAATTTTCTTTGAGGGTGGGGTCAAGAAAATCTAGGAAGACAGCATGATGTATGGATTCCAGCAAAAAAGCCAGAGGGGGTTGTTTACCCTGGGTAAATAACTTTTCAAAATCTAGGAGGGGGGTCCTAGGGGGGGGGCTCCGAACCCCCCTAAGCTTTTAGGGGGGTCGACCCGGGGTGCGAAATTTTGAAATCTAGAGGAATTTGATTAGAGTCCAGTGTGCCAAAGGGCAAAGACAGTTTTAAGCCATAATGTAGTTCAAGTGATAAGTTTTTCTATGGGTGAGTGTTAAATTTTATTGAATAAAAAGCGATATTTAGGTATAAAAAGGGTGTAAAAACATGAATTTGTGTAAAAAATTGACGTTTTTTCCACAAAATTATGGAACAAAGAACTCTGTGAGGAGGGGGAGGGGTTAGATTCTGAAATCTGGGGGGTCCAGGGTAAAAGTTAGAAAATTTGGGGAGAGAGGGGCCCCCTGGATTTTTTCTAGGGGGGACTCCAAAATTTCGAGGCTGGGGGGGGGGGGGGTGGACCCCACCCTACCCCCCTTGTTCATTTATGGTCAGTTGGGGAAAAAATTTTGAAAATTTTGGGGGAGGTTGGGCCCTGGATTTTTTTTCCAGGGGGGAGGCCAAAATTTCTAGGCTGCAGGGGGGAGGGGGTGTAAGGGCATACATGGGCAAGTTGGTCCGGAGTGGGGGGGGGGGGTTAAACCCCAAATTAGGGGGGGTTAAAATCCGAGAAACGCAAAATACCCATATCATTTTTTTTTCTGGAGTGCATTTTACCCATATCGTTTTTCGATTTTGAAGGAAAAATAGGTAAAAAACGCTAATTTTAAGTCAAAAAGCCCTTTTTATTGCATTTTTGAGCTTTTTATTGCTTAAAACATTCATTTTGACCTCAAAACTTAAGTTTGGAGGCAGTTAGAAGCCATTTTAAAGACATTTTTTTCTTCATTTTTTTAAAATTGGGGGGGGGTTAACTTTTTCTCCCCCCCCCACTTCTGAGTGGGGGGTTAAACCCCTCTTCTCAGAATTTGGGGGGGGGGGTAACACCCCCCAACCCCCCCCATGCCCACGTATGGGGATGACCCCACCCTACGCCGTCCCCCCTCCTTGTTCATCTACATCCCACGTGCGGGGAATTTTTTACTTTACAATTATGATTTTTATTTAACAGTAATTAGCATACTTGTGCACGGTCTGAAAATGCCCCCCAGCCCAAAAACGAAAAAGTACCCAAAAAATTTGGCAACATTTTTCCCCTATTATGACGTCATCATCGCAAAATTTTGTCCTATTTTATTCCTGATTCTACTTAAATTTTGCTTTTTTGTCTTTTTTCCTTCTTTTTTTTTCTTTTTTCCCCTGCTTGCCTTTCCTCATTTTATTGCCCCCTCCCCCGTTTCAACAAAATCGCCCCCATCCCCACCGCCAACAAAACCCCAGGGAGGGAGCGGGTGGGCAGTGTAAAGGTCAGTAATTGTGCATAATATTTTTATAATTAAATTAAAAATAACTTTTAGAGCTGACGTTATTGATTTTCAAAACAATATTACGCTTCAATGTTCCCTAATAGGTGCAAAAATACACACCGGGCGTGCCCGCTTTTGTGATGCTTTACAGGTTTTGTGAATACGGCTAAATTACCAACAAATTAACTAAGGCTATATTTTAAGTAAGTGATTATATGTAAACGTAAAAAAAGCACCTATATAGATGTATAAATAGATCTAGATGTATAGAAATAGATGTATAAATAAAGAAAAATTCATTTTCTGGTTTGGAC